>JAJONR010005777.1:0-46782 GCA_029582245.1 Solanum etuberosum | reverse complement strand
TATATATATATATATATGAATGATTAAATTAATTGTTATATCTATATGCTAGGCTGGAGGTCCGGTGTATGACATACCAAAAGGAAGAAAGGATGGAACAAGATCAAGAATAGAAGACACAATCAATCTACCTCCCCCCACACTTAATAGTTCAGAGCTTATCAGATTGTTTGGCCAACGTGGCTTCACTGCTCAAGAGATGGTGGCTCTATCTGGTAAATATATATATATATTTGTCATATATCAGCTAGGATTATTAATTTATGTCATGAATATATAGGTGCACATACACTAGGAGTGGCGAGATGCTCATCATTCAAGCATAGATTGAGTAACTTTGACTCAACACATGATGTAGACCCAACTTTGGATGCCCAATTCGCCAAGACTCTATCAAAAAGATGCACTAGTGACAAGTCTGAGCAGGCCTTTGACACCACAAAAGATACTTTTGACAATGATTACTATAATGCTTTACAAAGGAATACTGGTGTCCTCTTCTCTGATCAAACTCTTTACAACAACCCTAGAACTAGAGGCATTGTCAATGCTTATGCCTTTAATCAAGCTATGTTCTTCCTTGATTTCCAACAAGCCATGTTTAAAATGGGCTTACTTGATGTCAAAGAAGGCTACAAGGGGGAAGTGCGGGCCAACTGTCGTATCATCAATTGATTATTCCTATTCCTATTCCTATATATGCATGTAAAGTGTGTTCCGATCAGCTTTTATATATAATAGCCAAAGTATTTATATGGTTTGTCTGTTCATGGGCCCAATAATATTATGTTAAATATAAAAAAAATTATTAGTAAAAAATCATAATTTTGTTGGTCAAAATTATTATCTAGAAGTTAAGTTCAAAAGAAAGTTAACATTTTTCTTAAGTCACGCTAATTTAAATTTTGAGTTAAAAAATTTCTTTTAAACTTATATGTGTTACAATTTAATTATTCTTATAGTAGATAATTTAATTATTCTTATAGTATCTACTATTCACACTTATAAAAAAGTTACTTACGAAAATTAATCACTAAAGCTATTTAACTGAGTTATTCTTTATATTTTTTTCCATGTCAACTAGATTTTTATTTTTACTCTATCAAAAATATTTACTCAAAATAAATTATACTATTTATTTTGTTAAGTCAAATCAATTTTATTATGAGTTTATTTTATTAATGATATTTTGAAAATTTAAATTTAATTATTATACTTTATGTAATTATTTGATTGTAAAAATAGTACTTACTCTATTCCATACTCTCTCTGTCCCTAATTACTTGTCTACTTTTGAATTGACACACTTATTAAGAAAGCAATAATTGACATAGTGAGTTTACCATTTTACCCATATTAATTATGAAGTGGATTAATTAAAAACTTAAGATTTTCAAGAAGTTCTACATTTTTCAAAGTAATAATTGAGTGTATAATAGGTAATTTTTTTTTTGTCTTTTCTTGATTTGTCAAAATTGACAAGTAATTAGGAACAACTAAAAAAATGAAATGTGGACAAATAATTAGGAACAGAAGGAATATTAACTAAATTTGTAAAACAATGTACACTTATCAAGAAAAACATTTAAGGATGTAATTTAAATTATATTTTTCACTATACTTTTTATAAAATTATAAATATAATTATGTAAGTAGTGTAATTTAACTCCTAAAAGAATATTTTATAGTGAGTACTGAATAAACATAATTATAAGTTATTAAAATAAATAAATAAAAGTAATAAAACGAAAAATTATTAGTAAATGACAAAAACCCAATTGACATACAAATGGGTTGACAAGTTTTATTGGCTTAGTAATAATTAAAGTAACATCAAAGCAATTGAAAAAGAGCTTACTTTGCATTTTATGGAAAAGAGCTTACTTTGCATGAATTTACTACACGTGTTTTAAAAAAAAAATAAACAGCTTTGAAAAAGCATGGATGGACTAAAATAGCCTCAAATTAAATGTTAATTCCAAATAACTGACATGTCGACGGAGTGATTGCTTATTCTCCTTTCTAGATAATGGAGCATGTGGTTTAGAAAATCAAGAGATAATTTATCTTTTGCGTCTATTTTATCGTTACTATTTAATATACAATTTATCATCTAACACATTTCTCAAAGTATTAAATTTAATAAAGTCAAAGGATAATATAGTAATATTACTCTTATTATTTATTGTTTCTTAAGGAGTGTGTCAAATCAATCGTGGACAACTATTGTTGGACATATGGAATATTTATATTGTCTCAATTTATGTGATATAAATAAAATTTTGAAATTCAATTAAATTTTTTTATGATTTGTAAATATTTTAAGTTATTAATTATTATAATTTATAGTACTTTTAATATAATTTTTAGATAATATATATTACTTCTTCTATCCCAATTTATGTGGCATCGATAGAATTTCAAGAGTTATCAAATTTTGATGTCTTTTATATATTTTTAGTGGATAATTATTACTTTTTATGTTATTTTTAAATAATATATGTTACTCCATCTATTTCAATTATGTGACACTAATAATTTTTTTAAATTTAATCAAATTGCACAATAATAGTAATCCAAGTGACGTACATACAAGCAGGGCCCACATGTTTAATTGATATAATAATAATTAAAATAACACTAACATTAAAAGTAAAGAAGGAGCTGTGTGTCTTATTCAAAGAGCTACACGTGTCCTACAAAAGGATGAATTGACAAAAGTAACCCCAGACAAGACATGTTGACGGAGAGGTGATAGCTTATTCTCCTTTCTTAATAGTAAAAATAAATAAATAAATAAATAAATATTGTTATCCTTATTTACAAGCCAACAAAGCTAGGGCATTCTAAAATTGTACAAAATGTAATTTGAGCCTTTGGACTATTGTTTACACATGTATTGCACTACCCTCTTCTCTTTCAGTGAAATGTGGATTCCACCTTCACTGCTCCATTAATTTCTACTACCTTCCAAACCCATTTCTTCCTTCTTTCAATCTTCACACTGGAAGAGATAGTAATGTCGCCTTTAACATTTGAGTTTTGATTTTGTTCTAATCGCACTGAATTCAAATTTCGGTATCCAATTTTGGCTATATATGGACTTATGCTTCTTATTATTCGTATCTTTTGTCATTCCTCTTTATATAGTACTTCGTTTTGAATTGTCTGCATTTATATATTTGTGAAAATATGTTTTATTTGATCTGAAAGTCTTTTGGAAACAACCTTCCCGCCTTCTCCGCGAGATAGTATAAATGTTTACACACACTCTATCTTCCTAACACTCCACCTATGAGATTACACAATATATGGTGTTTATATATTTGTGAAATTCGCTCATGAGTTACTTAAATTATAGTATTATTTATGTTATTCATTTTAGTGTTTATATCATATGCCAATCTTTTGCCGCTTTGGACTAGATTATTTGTCTAATTAAAAGTTAAATTGATGTTTGATCATTTACGAAATGCACACATTGCTTAGGTTGTTTGATCCCCAAAAAAAAAAAACTTGGTGCATCAGCATGCTTTATGTTGATACCATACGGTCCATTTTAGATGGCAATTTAAATTTGCTTCCATGCCATAATGAAAACTTGTTTGAAGTTCCTATTGGAGATAATGCAAAACTTGGATATTATTTGAAGTTTGAACGAATTTTTTTAGTGAAGTTCAGTTTTTTACTAGAGGCATTTTCATGCTAAGTGAGTTTGAAACGTGTTTGTGTGGTTTGGGTGCTTAGCAACTGAATTCCTAAACCTGTTCTGATGTGGTTTAATTTGTAAGTTCAAGTAGCATACATGCTTAAATGGAGAAATATGGGCAGTGAGTATCTATGTAGTTGACCTTGAACTTGCTTGTGAGCAGATTGTGGTGTAATAGTAGTAGTTGAATTATAAATTCAAGAAATATTTTGCAACTGGACCTTAGTTTGCTTTTTACCAGGATGGGAATATGAGATCTACTCTTCCAGTATTAGCATAGTAGGCGCACAAGTGATGCACTTTTCAGTAATGAATGGACATATAGTTACGTGTTGCGATGTGATATTGTCTTGTATAAGATGACATGACATTGTTGTTTTAGATCAACATGTAGCTGCGTGCTATGAGATGGCCTAGAGCTACACGGGTGAAAGTTTGATCATTTTCCTTGTGAAAACATTGATATTATACCCTTTGCCTTTGCTATGGAATGGGAGGGCTTAGAAAGTTCACTTTGCCCTTCAGTTTTACTGCACAAGAGCTATTTTTTATGGCCTCATGTGATCATTTTATCTACAGAGTAATAAAGGGTTATATTCTCTGGGTCTTGCATTTGAAGTGGCTGTTGCATTGTATTATGTATGTGTATTTCTAAGCAGACAAATCAAGTTTGTCCTATTTTTTTTAGTTAATTCTTTGTTTCTATTTTTAGTGGCCCAGTTAATGTCTCGAAGTTACCCCTAGCACTTTGGTATAGTTGCAAAAGAGCGCAATATATGTGATGTGTGAATTAAGTGCGCGCCATGGGTTTAGACCCTACTGTCGACAAAAGCTTGGTATTTAAGTGAAGGGTAGATAGAGGAGCACACTCATTATTGATCGGCAGAAAATATTTGCTATGTTTCTATACTTATGTTGTCCTAATCTCTGTCTCTCTCTCTCAATCTCCAAGATTCAGGTTCAGCAGTGTGTCGAGAAGGGTGATTCGAGACAATTTTGTGGTGAAGTTTCACATTTGACGACTTAGGAGATAATTTTTGTTCAGATCATAAATTGCTGGCCTTTTCCTTCAAATTTTTGGGTTTATTTGTTTTTTTCCCTTGAGGTACTGTTTTAATTTACTTTTTATGTGTGTTTTGTTTTGAAACTTCCATACAGGTTGGAGAAAGTATCTTAAAGGTGAGTGGTTCCTTGCTAAGGACTGTTGGAGTGGAATTGGGACTCAAAATTAAAATCAGAATACCAAATTATGTTTACCGGTGAACCAGAGAGAAACACTTCTGTCAGTATAAAAAAAGAATTTCTGTCTGAGGTAACTGGATATAAGTTGTTCGTTACTGCCATATAAATCTCTTCCGTTTTTATTTTCTGAACTTGGGTATCAATTTGACGTTTATTTTTCTATGTTTATTGAGTGTTTTTGTTGCATTTTTATTTTCTTAGTTTGCCCGTGGATTGAATATGATTGAAAGATCAAACTGTTTAAGTTCTTATTTTGGTACATGTCAAGGTAAGTTTGTATGATGATACTTAGAAATCAATAAAATGGGATGATTGATGTAAATGTTGAACTTTGTTTATGATGGCAGGTTTTTATCTTTCCATTGTGAAAATTATGAATAACTAATCATAGAGATCTTTTGAGTACAGTTCTCTCTTAAGATTCACAACATTAGAGTGATATTTATTAACATACAAACATGAAATATGAAAAACTAGGGAAGTTTCATTCAATTGTACTTCTAAGATCCTTCATTCTGTCATATGTGTTCTAATTATTTCATTTTCTTCTCTTGATTTCAAATTCTTGCTTTTCCCTCATTTTGTAATTCCACTTTCTATAATATATACTTTCACCAAGAAAAAATACGAAACTAAGTGCAGTTAATTAGATTACTAAACGTTTACATAATCTCTTAATCAGTGCAACTTGAAAACATATTGGTACTGGTGCAAAATCCCAGCCTAAGGCTTACAACTAGAAACAGTGAATGGTGCCTAGCCTTATATAATGATTGTGTCATTATCCCAGTTCCCTTTAACTTTGTGTTATGATCATACCAAGATAGAATCTCTTCATTGTCTCCATTAGTGATCTTAAACGTTGAAATTGAGACTCGAAACTATTCATTTGTTAATTTTTTTCCTCAAATAAGGAAATATTTGTGCAATAGGTGAAATCACTCTAACTTCTGTTTTATGACTCGCTAATTTCAGTTTGTTTAGTTGAATGTGGTTCACTTGCTTTTTGAAGGTACCTTGAACGCTCTCTATATATTTTTGGTTTGAAATGGAAAAGGTTGAGCTTGGGACTACGACTCTTTCTCAGTTGGAACAATGAATTCAGGTGTACTTGTGATGTCTGCTTCAGATACAAACATTTGTTTTGGTTATATGTTCTCTAAAAATATTTAAATATGAATAGTTCTAATAAGACAATGTATTTAGATATTCTGCACATATTATAGATTAAAGTATCTATTGAGCACATTGATGGCTAAATAAATAGAGATGATTTATTATTGACGGTGGTAATTTGAGATGATGATATATAAGAATTGTTTGGTAAAAGGTATTAGAGAAAATAATGCATGTATTAGCTTTGGTACTATTTGATACTTTGTATGGTAGTGTTTGTTTGATATCACATTGTGCAGATCCTAAATAAAGAATCATTCCCTATATAAAGGTACTTCAGTTTCTATATTCGAAGAGTCGATCAATAATGAAATCACCTTTGGCGCAAAATTTAATTACTTTCAAGATGAAAAGGAGATAAGAGTGTTGCAAGTTAATTTGCCCAGCATGTGACATGGACTTGAGACAATTGTTTCCTCTATCTGGTGTAATAATAATTTCATGGAGAAGATCATTTTTGTTCTCTTTAACGTGGTATTAGTTGCTAATTAAACCTCTGCCTTGGATATCTACTCAATTGAGGAAATAAGATGTCATAGTTTATTTCATAACAATATTTCTTAAATACATGGTACTTTCAGGAATACATGTTTGGTGCGCAAGACACTTCGATCTTGGAGCGGAGTATGAAAGTGAAAGTTAGCAAGATTTGGGCTGCGCACATCCCAGTGGGTTGTTGAATATTGCTTCTAAAAATTTTGTACATTTCTTTCTAATTCTTAATTCTTCTATGTGCATATTTAATGAAGAGAACTACAAGGGAGTGAAAGTTGTAAGTGCTAAAATCATTGAGAAGATTCACTGTAGCAAAGGCAGAACGGGAATTGTGACTATGTTTCACGATTGGTGAGGAAATAAAAACCACGAGTATCGTTGATGTTAGATTGTTCCTTCTATGTTTCACGATTGGTGAGGATATAGAAACCATGAGTAATCGTTGATGTTAGATTGTTCCTTTATTAATCTAAATCTAAAAGCTTCAATTTTCTTCACTTTTTAATTTATTTATGGAGTACTTATATTTTATATTTGGATGGGAGTTTAGTACCTTTTTATTTGGTGACGGTTCTTTGAATATTTTGGCAGCAAACGTCGTTTTTCCTTTTAAGCATTTTCCGAAAATTTACACTTTAAGTTTGATTATTTCCTACTACAATTCATCTAATTAAGTTGGAAAATTAGTATTCTCTTAGCTTCTCATATCATATGTATGTTTGATCAAAGACAACATTGCTTCTTATACGGGTATAGCTGAGTTTATCTAACAGTTTGAATTTTCTTTACACAATTTCATCTTTTTGAATAAAATTTTCAAATCTGCACCAATTACATGTTGGCACGGGCCATACCGATCTAGTATATATATATATATTTGGATTGCTAGAAATTGAAAATTGAAAATGAACAATTTTTTTAAAACCTTTTTGCTCAACTATGGTTTGTAGAATATGGCTTGGGAGGAGCATAACCTAGGTTGGGTTTTCATCTAGTCGAGGTTGAGTGACTTTGTGACAAAATTAATATTTCCTTCGTCCAATAATAGTTGTCTACTATATAAAAAATAGTTATCTAACAATATTTGTTCAATTTAGAAAATCAAGAGATAATTTACTTTTTGTGTTTATTTTACCCTTGCTATTAAATACTATTTATCATCTAACACATATTTTAAAACATTAAATTTATAAAGTCAAAGGATAATATAGATATTACCCCTATTATTTATTATTTCTTAAGAGGTGTGCCAAGTTAGACAACTATTGTTGGAGTTTTACTTTTGGTGGGTCATATGTTATAAATAAAATGGATTGATTATTAGAAAAAAGAACAAATATACCCCGAACTATCGTAAATGGTATGCAGATACCCTCCGTCATACTTTTGGGACATTGGTGCCCCTGTCGTCCAAAAATTAGAGCATATATGCTCTTCACTCTAACAAAAGACAAAATAGGGACACATGACGCAATCTTATCCGTCGATCCGATATTTAATAAATGTCGGGTCGGTGGATAAGGTTATAACACATGTATGTCTGTTAGTATAAAGTGTATATATGCTCTAGTTTTTGAACGACAGAGGCATCAATGTCCCAAAAGTATCTACGTACCATTTATGATAGTACTTCCGCATAGAATGGGGATTCTTCTCTGTCCCCACACAAGCTTTCCAAGACCTGCATAGAGCCGGGTGAATGAATTCAAAGGGTTCAAGGTGTACCCTCAGAATGGAATCCAGGTCTTGTGGATCAATGAAGAATTGAGGATCCTCCCGACCATAATAAATTAGTTGACAGAGAGAGGAAATCTGGTCACGGGTTGAAAAACAAAACTCTATTTCCAGGAAATTGCGCACCATGACCTCGTACTCCCTGGGTGAAAGTCCCTGGGTTTGTAGGCCTTGTCGTACGAATTTCACCCATTCAGGGTCCTTATCAGGTTGATTTATATAGTGGTCCAGAAGTAGGAGCTCGGATGGAACAATACCAAACAAGGAATGAAGTAGAATCCCATCAAAGACGTGATGATAGATCTTATATACAAAACAAAACTCAGTAAGAATAAAAGATATATAAAAAATTAAAGAATAAAAAGAGCCCGCCGTAACTTGGGCCTAGTTATATAATAGAAATCAACTTTTACTTGCAAATCTAAAAAGAGGTAGAACCTCAGAAGAATGAGGAAAAGACATGATCAGAAGAATTGTGTGAAATAAGTGAATTTATTCAGTGCCCGACGATTAAAGGGACTTCTCTTTCGAGTTCCTCTAGTCGCCACTGCGTCCATGTCCAAAGAGATTGCCCTTGCGGGATGTTCCTTTGTTAAGCAAGTCAGATACTTAAAACAGAAATCTGGATTCTTATACATTGCCTTATATTTAAAGCAATGTGCAGTATCCTTACAGCGGTACTATACTGGTAATTACCATAAAAGTGATTTACTTTTTGTTCCAGTATCCCTGACCAGGTGTGGTATTCCCAAGATCATACCGCTGTATTACGAAAACACGTAAGAGCGAAGTCTAATCGAGGTGATAAATTGGTTAAACTTTACCTACCTTGGAGTATATTTATCCTTTTTACCTGGATTATCTAAGAGATTGTGTGAGAAATTAAGTCGAAGTTCCAACCTTATAATTTTTTTTTCTCATTTTCCTGCCTTTTTCCGTCATTTTTTACCACCTAAAGAAAAGAAGCAAAGAAAAGGAAAAACTAAAAGTAAACGTGAGGCTTCGAAGAGCTCCGCCGCAAGGGTGAACAAAGAAATTGCACTTTCATCTTCCTCCTCCGGCTGAGCATAAAAACCCATTTGAACAAGAGAGAAAGTAATATAGTTTTGGAAAAATTTACCTGAAAAAATGGCTAATGCTCTCGTAAACAGAGCAGCTACATTGAATCAGGCCACGAATTTCTTCAGGGCATCTTTCAGTTTCCTCAGAAATCTGAGCACTGCAACACCAACTAAGGATCCTTCTACCGAATCGTCTACTGATGGACCTAAGAAGCCCAAACGGAAGAAGAAGAAGAATCTATTTGAGGTGGCTCAGTTTCTACCCAATTGGGGTCTCGGTTATCACATGGCCAAGACTCATTGGGCCAATGTCTCCTATGAAATCACAAAAATCAATCTTTATAAGGTATTTCTCTTTTTCTGGGGATGTAATAGGTACAGTATGCATTGGCGTTCATTTGGGGTTTATTTTCTAGGGTTTAAGGGTTTATGTACATTTCTTTTCATTTTGTGGATCGTTTTGTTTTTGCAGGATGGTAGACACGGTAAGGCTTGGGGACTCGCTTATAGAGATGGTGAGTGTTTCTTTCTTTTTCCTTTTCTAGTGTTAATGATTCTATTCTTTGAGCATTTGGTGAATGCAGCAAAGGTTAGAAAATAGGAGTTAGTTCCTGTACATTGGCTTAATTTCTAAATAAAATTCTATGAGCTGAGAGAATCCTAAATTGGTCTAGATTATTTACATTAGACAGCTTATGTAGATAAGTAAGATTCATCAAACTGTTAGATTCCAAAGTTTGTGAAGGGGTGTTGAAATCCCATCAAAACATTCGGTTCCACTCTCTTTAAATGATCCAAATAATGCATGAAGAGACCATATGATACATCTTTCTGATCGATTTCTCAACTCTCTGGTGTTCCAAATTAGCATAAGCATATTCAGGACTATAGGGATTAGGCATTACCTAGTACACTCCAAAAAGAGACATGAACTTTTTCCATACATTTTTTGTCACAAACATGAGAAGGCGATTTTCAACTTCGGCCTGATTCCTGCATAAATAAAAGTAGTACGCAAAAACAATCTCCTCTTGTTCTGAGATTATTTTATGCTAGACATGCTCGCTGGAGTTCTAACCAGCTAAACTAAGCAAGCTTTAGAGGGATCTTAGTCTTCCATATGAATTCCCATGGCCTGTCATAATTATTCTGTTGCTCTTGATTTGTTTTTCATAGCATTCTTTCATTGTGAACTTACCCTTTTCCTTTCTCCCCAGCACAATTTATTTTTCTTGCATATGAATTGTTACTTTCTGGAGTTTGATCAATAACTCCAGCAGGTTCCAATCACGGCAATGCCTCCTAGAAGAATATTCCATGAATTTCCATCTCTCTTCATAAAATGGTGATTTTTTGATTTATTGTTCTTTGATGATTAAAACTGATGAATTTGCCAAACATGTATAATTATCAAGATTTGTAGCTGATCCTTAGCCAGTCAAATAGAACAAGGTGCTTTACCTCAATTGGATGTGATGTTACCAAACCTGAAACTTGTTCTTAACTTACTGTGCATTATAGGTTAGATTTTTGCGCTTTGAACTTCAGTCCCGATTGGTTCTAATGCTATGTGGTGCAAGTAACAAAGTTTGTAGCTCATACTCGTGAAAATTGGGCTTTCGTTCAAGTTTCCGGCCAAAATTTAATACCTTGGATCAAGTTTATGTAAAAAATTGATGCCTTTTAGACTGTACTCTTGGGTGTTTCCTAGAGGTCAATGAAGTGAGTGAAAAACATGGGAGACCAGGGTCAAATCCTAGCAGAGACAAAATATACTAGGCAAACTTTCTGATGCCTATGCCTAGGGAAGTAACAGTTACCTAGTTGAATAGTCGAGGTGCACAAGCTTGTCTGAACACCACTTTTATAAACCAATATAAAGCTTTGCAAACTACATATATACCAACTAATTGGGATTACACAACTTTTCAATGTAGGGGTAAGTCGGAGATTTATTTGTCTTAAAAGACAAATTATTTTGTATTTAAATGAAATTGAGTGAAGTTGAGTAGAATGGATATAGATGACTAATATAGCCGACCCCAGCAGATTTGGGATTTGAGGTGTATTTTTTTATGATGATCTGCAAACTTCAACGCAAACATCCATATTTTTTCTCTGGGTTTAGTGACCACATTTCTCTGTTTGTGTAAGCTGGTAATAAGCATACATAAGTTAGATAAGTTTACTGTATATGTTAGTATGTTTCTGTTTGAAAACGCTTCTGCCAATAATTGTCTCTCTCAAAGAGGATCATCTTGGTTCGTTATATATTTTGCTATGTGATTGGAAATTGCTACTGCTATTTACCAGCACACTTGGAATTCTTTCTTGTTGTGCATGGATAAGTTGTAGCATCATAGTAGTCATCAGTTTTAAGCCTTTTTATATCCCAGAACTGGATTTGTTTATTCTTTTTCCTTTATCGTCCAATCTAGTAGTTAGTGGTGTTCTATTGGATTGCTAACTAGTGATTGTAAAGAGTGAGTGGACATTCAGCTTATATGGCGCACAACAGTTCTTGTATTAGCCTTTTGTCTTGATATGATGATGCTTTACCTATATTTAACAAATAATCTACTCGATTGCAAGTTTCAGTTTTAGGGTGTCTAGTTAAAGGAGTTGCAAGTTTCAGTTTTAGGGTGTCTAGTTAAAGGAGTACAGGAATCATTTTTATCGTGATTTTTGAATTTGATGTGAGGTTCAGCAAAAAATAAATACATCAATTATTGAAGAGCTTTTTAGAAGTGGATGAGGAAGGAATTGAGAGGGATTAAAGACATGAAAGTGAGCGCCTTGAGCTGTTCCACATCTTATCAAAGAATAAATGTGGATGTATATGTCTTCTTTTTGCTTGATAAATTGAGATAGAAATATAATAACCAATTTTTTTCTTATCTTGATTCAGTATACCAGCTGAGATATGATGAAGCTCTCTTTAGAAATGACATGTAGTGGAACTTAAGTTGTAGACGACATGTATAAGCTGTGGCTCATTGGGCTCTCCTCCTTTTGCAGAGGCCAGTTCATAGAACAATTCTGAGAATAACCTAAAAATATCTACCTACTTAATTTTGTATATGTTGTCAGAAGCAGATATATGGATGCTCTGAAATAGGCTTAAACTTATCCCTTTGGTCTGTTTCAGGAGAGGAGAATTGTTAGTAACTGTAAAAATGTGCTAATATTATTAGATGAAGAGGTAATGGAATAACTGCTGGGGTGACTGTTGCAAAAGAGGATTTGCGGTGACCTCAACTCAAGTAACAACTTCTTGTTTGATATATTATGGAAGTACTTTTAGATCTTACTCATTTCAAGTATGAACAATGGGTTGGTTTTGGATTTGTTTTCCAGATGCATCTCTCCGGTTACTGACACGGGATTTTTTTTAGGAATAGAGGTGGAGAATAAGAGGAATGTTTGTTATACCGGTACACGCTAGCATGGACATCACAATTATATAAAAAAAAACAAAAAAGAGGAATGCCTGTTGTTTTCTTGTTGTAGGAGGGGCGTGTATTGACATCTGCAGGATTTCCTTCATAATGGTGCATTTGCATCCATCTGTAGCAGTAAAAAATGGAACAAAGGATTAAGAGGATATTAGTCCCAAGGAAGGTTATTTAAATTCCACTCTGTGACCGACTAGTATTTTATCTAACAACGGCACTTCCTAGTGACCATTTTTCTTTAGGTTGTTTCACTATCTCGTCAAGTGTTTTCAGATCTTTGTATGAACTTGAAAAACCATTCCTCTTTACTTACCATTTTCAATGTTTATCTTCTGCAAGTAACTAAACCACTCTCCTTGTTCAGGTTTACCAATTGCTGAGGCACCCAAGAAAATAAGTGGCGTACATAAGAGGTGCTGGAAGTACATTGCAAATTTGAAGAAGCCAGAGGGAAGTCTTGATCAAATAAAGAAAGCCGAAGAAAGTATCCCTAATCCAGATGTTCAAGCTGCTTGAAGCTGTTTCCTTAACTTTTTTAGCATTGGAATCTTCAATCTCATTACAAATTTGTTTTGTTTTGTTTGTGGTGCCATAATGCCAATGAAGTAGCATTCAATGAAAAGCTTCAGGCTGTTGTCTTTTACCGTGAAGTTATAGCAACTGGTGCCTTAAGAAAGAACTGATGGAAATCTGTGGACACATTTTCAGATATTTTAAAGTTTTTAATGATGGATTTTTTATTTTATTTTATTAGAAGAGAATTTTGCTCTAGGTCACCAAGTCTTTTTGATGATTCCTTTTTAAATTTTAATACAGAACTCTATTTTTTGTACTATAAATTGTGCATTCATAATATATCGTGACAAGTCTTCTCATTTCCACCATCATATTGTTCTTTCTAATAATTCAATAAGCAATTTAACTTAACATCCACAACTCCAAACGCAACAAGAGTGTTTGTCCCATACAAAGAGCAGTTTTTTTTTTAATAAACTAGAAGGGGAGATGGTTTAGTTCAAAAAAACTAGGTAAAAGGATAATCATGAGGTCTCTAGCGGATCATTTCCATCTGTCCTAGCTTTGGTGGACAGAGTTACCTGGCCCTTCTGTGTCTCCTCCTAATTATTTTTTTTCCATCCAATGTTTGGTATCAGTATTAGAGCCTGACTAAATCTGGCTCAACCCAAAACATTGACTAAATCCCTTTTGTGTCACCTTCTAATTTTTTTTTCATCCGTTGTTTGATACCTACATTAGAGCCTGATTAAATTCGGCTCAACCCAAAACCTCGACTAAATCTGGCTCAACCCAAAACCTCGACTAAATCTGGCTCAACCCAAAACCTCTAATTAAGAACGAAGAAATACTTACTATTCCACCACAAACCCTGTTGGTTTCTTCTAATTTTCACTCTGCTTCGAACTGAAACTTCTTTAAATAAAAATAAATAAACATTGTAATTAACAATTGAATTTGAAAAAGAAAGAAAGAAAGAAGAAGATAAAAAAAGAAAGAAATGAAAGAGCACCCACTCCCAACATTAGTCAAAAAAAGTCCTTTTCTTTGTGACCCCATTTCTCTCACGCTTCAAATCATGAAATTTTCATGAACCCCTTTAAGTATTTTCCTCTTTACTTCAATCTGTGAGCTCAAATACTGTTTTTTGGCTACTGGTTTCTGCAAAAATGTCAACTTTTGACACTGTAAACACTGACATAGAGGCAAATGGCAGTGGCGACAATGCTAATCTTGCCCGTCAGCGCCGCCGTCAACGACGCCGGAGGCGACGGCGACGGATGCCATCCATGGCAGGGAGCAGCGAGACCACTACTGATGGGAGCTTTCGGTTCTCCGATTCCGACTCAGACCAGTCTTGGCACTCTCCTTTAGGCTCTGTGGCAGGTGGGTCTTACCGTTACGAAGAATGTGGGTTTTCTATGAGGTCTGAGGGCAATTTGGTCCATCGTGAGCACAGCAAAAGAGGGTCTTGTCCGTTGCCGGATGAAGAGATTGATTTGGAGAGTGGTGAATTGGAGTTGAAAGTGCATAAAGAAGAGAAAACTTGTAGGATTTGTCATTTGAGTTTGTTGAAATGTGGTGGCATTGGTGATGATGACCAACTTCTTGAGGCCTCTGGTGGAATGGCCATTGAATTGGGCTGTTCTTGCAAAGGTGATTTGGCAGCTGCTCATAAACATTGTGCTGAAACTTGGTTCAAAATCAAGGGAAACACGTAAGACAATGACTCTCTACCCCTTGTTCTAGCTCCTATTTTCATGAAAAATGTGATCTTCGCATAAACTCGCACTAGTAATTTTGTCAGAGCATTCTTTGAATCTATTTGTCAAATAGAACTTGATGGTATGAAGTATAATGCTTTATGTGTTTCTCATTATTATGTGTTTATGAAGATTCTGTGGCCACTTTTGGGTTGCTGGACATGCGAAATGAATTCTGCAGAAAATTAACTACTAGCAACTTGGGTTCAATACTACTTAACCATGATTTCGGGGAATCTTAGTAGCTCGGTTGGTTGACTACCCGAACTTTCGCCGCCTTGTAATCTCCTCCCCCATTTCCCCTTGCTCTACCCCCCCTTTAAATACAAATAAAATGCTAGAGTACCCTTTTCTTGATAATAGCAGAAATATCATTTAATATCCTTTTCTTACTGCAGATAATCCTCTCTTCCACTTTAGAGCTCTTTCCCCAGTTTTTTTTTTCCGTTCAGGGTGTTTAAACAGAATTTTCTATGGGTTCATTGTACATGAACATGAAATTTTAGTATCTTCTGAGGTTTGTTTAAGGTTAAGTTTAGAAGTAAAGTGGTATAGTGGTTTGGTTTTATGTGGTTAACTCCTATCATTTCATTGGTACAACCAAGATTCCATCTTTGTTTGAGTTTTTTGAGGTACTTAACTGATAGATGTACTCAGTTTCCAACTTTATTAAGTTTAGAAGTAAAGTGGTATTGTGGTTTGGTTGTTATGTGGTTGAACTCCTATCATTTCATTGGTACAACCAAGATTCCATCTTTGTTTGAGTTTTTTGAGGTACTTAACTGATAGATGGACTCAAGTTTCTAACTTTATTAAGTTTAGAAGTACAATGGTTTGGTTGTTCTGTGGTTAACTCCTATCATTTCATTGGTACAACCAAGATTCCATCTTTGTTTGTGTTTTTTGAGGTACTTAAGTGATAGATGGTCTCAAGTTTCCAACTTTATCAAGTTTAGAAGTACAGTGGTATAGTGGTTTGGTTGTTATGTGGTTTAACTCCTATCATTTCGTTGGTACAACCAAGATTCCATCTTTGTTTTAGTTTTTTGAGGTACTTAACTGATAGATGTACTGAAGTTTCCAACTTTATTAATTTTGCCTCCAACAAACATTATTTATGGCTTTCTAGCAGGCTGAAATTCTTCTTCTCCTTGAATACTGTGTACTAAACGTTTTGGTTCTTCAGAAAACTAAATATTCATTGGTATTGGTATTATCTACTACGTCACTGCTCCTAATTTAGTATCTTTGCACTACCAGCACATCTAAATCTAGATCCTGTTCTTTTTGCCGTGGTTGATAAATGACATGAAAAACTGGATATAAGGCATATGTGACCTTGAAAAGTATTGTCCTCCACTAAATGGCCTGATTTAGACTACCAATTTCAAAATATCATTTTTTACTTTGGATACAAAAACCTACTTTTTTCAAATACTCACAATTTCATGGTCAAATCCGCCTGAAAAAGCATGTCTTTAAAAGAAAAGTAGAATTGAGCTATTAGTTCTGTCATTTCCTCTGATGCATCATGCAAGAATATTGGAACATGCATATTACTTCCCTCTCCACATCAAAGGGATTTGATGCATTTTTATCATGTTTGAATAAGTAGCCACGTTGTTCGCACACTGCTCTTTTCCCTTTTGTTAATATATTTTTCTGTCCTTATTCTTGTGCTTTTTATTGTAAAATCATATTCACTAGAAAAGAAGTTCCTACTAGGAGCAATTATTGAATTATGTAAGGAAGCATGGAAGAAATCGTCATACATTTACTTCAAAGATACAGAAAATCTTTTAAGAGGCATCGAGGCCGTCTGCATGTTTCTTTCACATAAAATGCTTCACCTGTGATGGCACCTAAAACTTCTGTTTATCAACATGTTTCATTGCCTTCCATGTTGCATACTAAACTTTTGCTATGGCAACAGACAACTGCTTCTATGATTTTCTGTGATGTGTTGCTTATTGTTCAACAAGACATTGGTAAAGCCAAGGTTGTTATTTTCTTTTCTTTTGAGGGGGCGGGACAACATAAACTTTCCAAGAATTAGGGGGTTAGAATGGTGTACATTTTCCCCTGGTTTATTAATGAAAAAGCATGATATTGTCTTGTGTAGCTAAGGTATACATCTATATAGCTTAGAGGAAGAAAAATCTGTAGTTGGTACTTGATTGTTATGCAGTGGCATGTTGGTCAGGAAGGAAAGGCACATTAAGTACCTTTTCTGTTATGTCATTTCTTTTCGGAGATTTTAGGTTAGTTTTCAGTGTCTTAATCATCTATAAGCCAACATGACGATATGGAACCGTCTGCAATTCCAAACCAAACTGTATGCAGTGCTCCGTATGTGACTCCACTTATCCTTGCTTGCATGTCTATGATCCAGGATTTGTGAAATCTGTGGTGCAGTAGCGGTGAATGTTACTGGAGGGCAGGCGAGTGAACCCAGCAATGCTACAATAGCCACTGTGGGAGTATCAAGTGCACCTGTAGTCCTTTCTGAAACCCGAAGATTCTGGCATGGACGCCGCATCATGAATTTCCTGCTTGCATGCATGATTTTTGCCTTTGTCATTTCATGGCTTTTTCACTTCAAAATATTCCCCTGAATTTCGTTTAAGATCGTCCTGGCTGGACTTGTTTTGAGTGACATCATTAACGTCTCAACCATGGGAGATTTATGATGTAGAGGTATATTTGGGCTGAGGAATTTTCAAGGCAAGATAACATTTTGATACAGGTCATGTACTTCTCAAGAGTGTACCTCTGCGATGCTTATTGAGAAAATGACTTGTAACTGGGTATGCAAGAGACGAAGATGACCAATGTCTTATTTGTTCATCAAACATCATGTGGAAAGAAGTCTACCCCACCAGTAGCGAATTACCCTCCATATATCCATGTTAATATCTCCGACATATCCATATTAAACAGTGGTGATGGTGCAGTGTATTCTGTTGTATTTCATTATTGCACTTTTTGTACAAATATTTTCATGTTGCTAGTTACTTAAGTGTGTTCCAGTCAACACCCTTGCTTCTGATATATTTAGCCTGTGTCCCCTTGTAAGTTCTCTGCATCTCAGAAAACTGCCAACCATTTCAGGAGGGTTGTTTTATATTTGATCAGACTGTAAAATGACATTGTGTATTTTAGACAAGTTTTGAATGTTCTGAACTTCTAATCCTTTATATGCTATCATGGATTTGGAAACCTTTGAACACCATGAAGAGCTTGAGGATCCTTTAGAGATCCATCGAAGAAGATTGGAACGTCCACAAGGTGGCTATCATAGATTTGGAAACCTTCCAACTTCCATCAAGAGTTTATTCTGACAAGAGAGTTTGGATGAGGTTTTTTATTCTGACTCTAACAATCCGGTAATTGTTAGTTTTAATTAAACCCTAGTATAAGTGGCCTTGTCTGTCTTCATTTGAGGTAGATTATTTTGGATGAATATTATTCTCTTTGAGAGATTGAAGGTGGAAATCCAGTCCATACTTCTTGTTGATAAGCATGTCGAATATAAGAATATGTTTTTGCTAGATAGACTAAATTTGATGTTCCTTGTATTGAATTCTCTTGTGTTGAGAGTCACAGTAGCAATAAAATCCATTGCAAGATTATGATAAACAATAAAGGAAATAGAAAGCTAGAAAGTGATGAATAGAAAGAGATAGAAACTAGACTACAACGCGATTCAGAGAAGGAAATCTGTAGCAACTAAACTAAGTGACATTTGTTAGAAGTTTGAAAATCTGAGTTTGTAAACTTAGCTTTTGAGTGCAATGGATGTCTAAATTGTTTCATAAGTATCAAGTGCTGAAACTAAATTGACAATAAGCTAAAACAGGCTTATAAACTAGTTTGATCAGCTTATATAGGTACTGAAAGACATCATTATTAGGTAAATATATTAACTTTCATTCACTCATTTCTCAAACTCTGTTGTTTTCAGAACTTTTTTCATTTAAGAACTTTCCAACAGCCTGATGAAATGTGCTTCTAACATGCTGGAAAAAAAAGCATTAGAACATGGCAAGAATCTGCGATACATCCCTTCTTCCCCCTGCAACTGAAGTTAGTATAAACCAAGAAAAAGTACTTGATTTTCGAATTCCACCTCGTGCTATATTGCAGTTTATCAATAGAGAAAATAAAGGGTTCGAAAATAAATACTATTAACTTGTATTTGTGACTTTGTCTAACAATTTGGTCCCAGTTCTCCATCTACATCTCCAGAAATGCCAATTGAACTTGCACAATAACTTACAAAAGTGGGAGATACACCAGTTCTCCCAGAAGGCAGGAGGAGGATAAAAATTATTCACCTGCCCTCTAACGGATGTTAGGAAGAAACCTTCTGTGCCACAATTAGTTGATATTGGTGAATCATGTATGGAAGGTGATATATACAATATCTTTTTACGTAGAACTATACTCGATAGCCTATACGTATTTATTGCCTCATTCTTCTGAAGTCCAAGGACGAACCATCTTTGAGAGTTTCCCGGGCATCTGAGTCCATTCCCAAAGTGAATAGTGCAGCTGCCTGAAGATAGAAAGCAGTGGGCCAATTGGAAAATTGTACTTGTGCTTGCATTGCGTCTGCAAGAGCTTCTTGTGGCTTGTTACTCATTAGGTAACATAAGGAGCGCCTTGCAAGCACCGTTGGGGACTTAACATTTCCACCCTCAAGAAACTGCAGTGCAAACAAACAAGCTGTTTGAGTGGTACTCAATTTTTGTTGGCTAGTAGATTACATGAGTAACAAAATGGCGCGTTTTATGGATTGAAACAGAACATTATAGCATGTCTGATACAATTTCTTTTGGTAGACTAAATCTTGTTTCACTTCCAATTTTGGAAAAAACATATTCTTTTTCTCTTAGAACAACTGCAATCATTTTAATAATGAAAAGATACTAACTAATTGTACCAGGTGCAAAATCATGTGCAGTTTCCAAATTGATTGCTTACCTGTGTGTAACATTTGATTGCAGTTGTAAAATCTTTATCTCGAAATGCAGAATCACCAGATTTCCTAGTATTCAGGGTCTCTTGTAATTGATTAGCCCACATCTGAAACGAAAGCTGTAAAAGCAAAAGAGTTTCACATAAGTTTTGTCCCTCAAAATCCAATGGAAGCTGTTGTTACAAAAATAGTCATGACTGGTTTACTGCTAATTCTGCTATTGCATTCTAATTGATATCTGCATTTTTGCTATAATTGACATCCATGTTGCTTTTGACAACCAGTGATACTGAAACTGTATGTGCAATTCCGAAACCATTCATTGCATAAGATAAACCTCTTCAATAACTAAGTGAAATTGGTGGTGCATCAATTATAAAGTGAGTAGATGCTTTATTATTTGCGCGATGAAGTGCAGTAAGTTTACTAGAGGTGTCAAGGCAAATATCCTAAATTATGAACTTTGAATAAAATGTACAAAAAACGTTGTATTAGCTGTCTAAAGTAATATGTGAAATTGCCAGTGCAAAGATCAGCCAGAAGCAGATGAAAAATGGAATGCTGAAGTTAAAAAGAATTATATCGGAATAGGAGCTTTCAATAAGCAATTACATGGGAAGAAGAACGAAGGTCTGCACTTTTTAGTTTCATTACAGCAATTTAACATGAACAAAAGTTTAACCAGGGAACATCCCGTCTTAGCTGTTCTAGTTAAGGGATTCTGGGAGTACTAACCTCATTAGCGATCCCCTCGTCCTCCTTGTATCCAGCCTTTTCTAATATCTCATGTATGGCAGTTAAATCGCATGTCGAACAAGCCTCACCAAGAGGTGTTAAAGATACTTGGGCGGGTGAGGTGGTTTCATGAGCAATACTCATCAGAACGTTTGATGGAACCTGCAAGGTATATCGAGTCAAATAACAAGTCAATTTTAGTGAAATAACTTCTATCTTCATTCAAAAACGCAAAGAAAGAAGTAACATGCATCAATTCTAAAACAGAAGGAATAATTACATCTTTTTCTTTCTGAAGAGGTGTTATGGAGGTCAGAAGAGATTTCACATTTGGCCTGTCATGAGGTTCATACTGCAAACAACGTGAAGCAAGTTGAACTAACTCGGTCCCATCGTCATTTGAAAAGTGACCTTCCAAGCATGAGTCAATAAGCATCAGAAAATTCTTTCCACGTATAAGGTCAAGTGCCTGCATAAGAATACAAATGAATATGAATCAGAAATGGTTCAGTTGGAACTATTTAAGATGGAGAGAATGAGTAAATAAATAGGGCTATTCATAAACATGTTGTAGTTCAAAGATTCTTCTATTAACTAAGACCACACAGTGCTTTAGAAGTCTTACTACGCATTTCCAACTATGTTTTCTGCGAGCCTTTTAGCCCTGTCAGAGATTAATCTACCAGTAGAAAATATACAGATTTTTAATACTTTTTACACTTTCATTTTTATTTAGTATAATATCGGCCTGAAATGAGTTTAAATGGAGAAAAATGAATAGTGAGAGTTGATATAGTCCATCCCATCTTGTTTGGGATTGAGGCGTAGTTGTTATATAGAGATCTTAGATGAACCCCTTAAATCACTTACGTGGCTTGGAGGAATATGCTTTCCGCTAAGAAGATCAAGCAACAGGGCACCAAAACTGTAAACCACACTCTCAGGGGTCACCTTACCTGCCATTACAACACAATAAAACATTGAATCAAATAACTGATTGGAAAAAGTGGATTATCTTCAACTGCTTTGATAAACACATGTTGAGTTTAGTCACTTGTTAGTCTTAGAAGAATCAGACTTGTTCACTAATAAACTTCTTCATGTTATAGTATTAGACAACGATGAGTCAATGATGTTAAATCAAGAAAATGCTAGAACTCTTTGAGCCAGAGACAGACAATCATTCTCAAAACAATGTATATATAAGAACCAATATGTATAAACAGAAACAAGAGAAGAAAGATTTCTATCATATTAGGTGAACCAATTAGATTTCAATCTTCTTTACTAACACCTCATCCTGCAAGCTGTTTTTCAATGATCAGCATTTAAGTTGTTCCGCAATTTCAGTGATGACTTTCAAACATTTTGGTATATTGCCTTTGAATTCGAACGAACCTAGAATTTAGCAGGTGACAGCTAAAAACTTGATATCAGCTGATGTACCTGTCTTCAAATATTCTGGTGGGGTGAATGCCAAGTTTGTACTATAACTCTTCCCATCCCTACTGTTCTTCATTAAGCCAAAACACGATAGCCTTGGTTCGCAATCCTGTCATGTGTTAACTCATAGTAAGAACAAGGATGTACAGATAGCTTGAACATTTATCGGAGCACAAATACATGTAGGGTAAGGTTTAAAAGAAAACTTACTTGATCGAACAAAACTCTGTAAGAATTTAAGTCATGATATAGTTCTCGCCCTTTACTATTGCAATAGTCTAATGCTTGTGTTAGATACAAAGCAACTCTCAACCTCATCGACCATTCCAATGGTCGGTTATCCCCTAAATCAATTGAACCAACATAAACTACGGTTAGACAAATTTATTGAAAGAATCTTGTTACATCATGATACTGCGAGTTTTAAGCCCCATCACACAAGGCAGTAAACGGGTTGGGTTAGATAAAGACTAGTTTACATAGAGATTGCTTAGGTTGGCAATTCAAGCACATTAACCACACCACAAGGAGAATGAACATGAAGGATACTCAATTGCTTTCTCTCTATCTTATCGGTCTCAAAATCCGGAAAAAAGAAGAAAATGAGATAAACTTACAATGGAATAAATGCTTGGATAATGTTTCATGATGCATAAATTCAGCCACTAGCAGCCTGTGATCCCCTTCACAGCAACACCCTAGCAAATTAGCCAACCGCTTACTCCTTAGCTGCCCCACTGTTTTCGCTTCATCCTTATCAATGAACACAATTTCCAAATAAATACACAACATGTTCTTGTTTGTCGAAAATATAGTATAATTAAAAGTACATTCGACTAACACTTAAAACTTTTTAGATGAGATGATCACTATTGTAAAAAGAGAATCACATCGACTGAGAACAGGAAAGAAAAATTACTGGGTAAAGAAAATCATCCCCATTTCCATTAGACAAAAGGAATATAGAACAAAATATTAAATGGAGAATCTACATCTGTTCACCCCTATATATGAGCTTACCTATAACTCATTGATGGCTGTAATCCAGTACTTCTATCTAACTAACTATCAAAATTGTTACAAGTTTGTGATAACAACTAACTCCTACTTAGCTAGCATTAATCAGCAATTAGTTTGACTCTCTAATCAGCTAATTCACATCTCTTCTTTCATTAGTCACACAGCTCAACATGCTATCAGAGTAGGCAAGAGGTTTTGAGTTCATATCTCTTAGCAACTCAAAAAGCAAAACATATTTTCACACGTTAAGACTCATAAGTTGCCATCAAACTTATAGATTGTCTTAGTTACAAGGTTCGCAATTAAGTATTTGTGCATATTAAATGGATTTCTGATACAAATACAAGGTCAAAACAAAAGCTAGTGCGTTCATCCGAACTCACAACTGATGTTATAGCTCCACCCCGCCCACGTGTGAAGGGACATGTTGAAGACATAATCATAATACTGAGAAAAATGCTAATTGAACCTCAATGAAACAAGACACATGAGAAATGAGTACTAACAAGAAATTGGCGAGAATCAGGCCATGCTGACGACTGGAAGCGCTTAATAGCTATCCAACGGCCATTGCCATTAAGCCGACCTTTAAACACCACATTGGGGGCTTTCTCTCCATGTTCAGAGACAATATTATTAGCAGAGAAATTTGAGGTAGCAGCTTTCAATTCCTCCAAACCATATTCTTTAAAAGCTGGCAAATTCAACTGTTCATTCTCCGCCCATTTTTCTGAACAAGATTAGTCATTTACATACATCAAGATTGATTCTTGAAACTCCCATTTAATCGGAAAAAAAAAACACCAATTATCTTACCGATATCTGAGGAATATAAAGCATGAGACTTGATATTTGTAGGCCATAAACAGAAACATAAATTGGAACAACGACCCCCCATCATACAAATTCACCAAAAAAAGGAAAAAAAGATACAACCTTTAAGGAGAGACGAAGGGGTCACAAATATGGTGACTACTTTTCTCCCCTAAAAGCCCCCTTTAAACTTAGCAACAATGGGGAAAATGTCAAATTGTTAATGGTGAGTTTCAAATTTCAATATTCAAATTTGTTGTCAAAATGACCAAAAATGAAAAATAACCCCCTTTAGAGAAAAGCCCAGAAATTCCTACAGAAAGGGAAAATGTTAACAATGGGGTTTATTTCTGCCTTGCTGCTGTCATATATTTTGCAATGATCAAGAATTAAACTGCTACATAATATTGATCCCAAAGGAAAGAGGGAAAAAAAATGGAGTCCGTTTCTTTCGTTTGGGACAGAGGAGGAACATAGAAGAAAGAAAAAAAAGACCGTTTTTGACCCTAGCTATGTTTTCTATATCCTCTATTCTTTCGGAAGAATTAACGTTGTCGATCGTATTCCATAGTAATCATATTTGCATTGACTAAACAATTTATATTCACGACATAGATGTCAGGTAGGATGATAAGAGCCATGATATATAACTTAACAATTCAAGAGTAAATATATGCATAAAGTTTGATGGCAAGAGTACATATATTAAAAAAATATATAACGAAAGATAAATATAATCTTTTTCTACGAGTACAAGAACAACTACGTTAAAAATATTTGTTCTAAATTAGTTGTCGATTTATAAAATCAAAATAAAAGTAATTAAAATTATCTCATTTTCCCTTAAAATTTATTTTTTTGGAAGTATAAATATTGTAAAGTTTCAAATTCACTTGAAATAATTATCCTTATAGTAAATTTTGCTCCTATATTCGAGAATGATTCTATATATCTACTCTAAATTTTTTGTAGTAATGATGAATAAGACATTTGATTTAGCATAATATATAACATATACATTTTGTTATACATGTATAATAATAGTTGAAATGAGTTCTTTTTATCAATTATTTTTTGCATAAATTACTACATTTGGAGGGTACAATTTAGGGGACATGTTGTTTCACTAGAGTAGAAGCATAAACATTTATATCCTCCAACACACACTGCATCAATGAAATAAGGTCCATGTTTATTCTGGCAATCATCCATACAAAATGGTTTTAGTTTATTACAACTAGGAATCTCAACAGCTACCTCACACACGGTAAACTCTGCATTTGTTGAGACAACTTGAGTAATTATGAACATTCCTAAAAGAAAAGAAAAGAAAAAAAACGTTTTAATATATAGAGAGAAAAGTATATATATTGTACATGAATTCGAAAAGCAAATAACAATTTTGTATATACATACCGCAAATACAAGCAATGAAAAAAATGGAATAGCGAAAAAATGCACCAAAATGTTCCATTGATTGAAGAATTTATTTAGTGAATTATAAACTAGTGATGTCTATCATCTTTTTATACGAGAGAAGTAATTATTATTATTTTGACTAATATACAATCAAACAAGGATTTACTTGCCAAATCAATATAAAGAACAAGGAAAAAAGGATACAATTATTAATTATTAACTTGACCGTTAGGTTTTTCCCCGATTTTCTCTTCTTATTTGAAATTTATTTTTTTCTTTAAAGAAAAGTTAAAGTATTTTCATAAATGCTTGAACTTTTTCTAAAAGGAAAATATAATTTTCTTCCATATTTGGGATATTCTTTTCTTAGAGGAAAAGTTTGGAGATCTATAAATTGAAGATCCCTATTCTGCATAACACAATAGAATCTACAAAGTAGTCGTTTAGAGAGTTTTTTTTATGGGAAGATTTTTCTCTCAACGATTTTTTATTAGTTTTTAATTGTGTAGGCCAATTGGTCCTATCATATAATAATATTTTGTCTTTTAGTATAGTTTTATTTGTCATCTAATTTATCGTCATATGATTTGCAAATTATAAACTTCTGCATGACGCCCTAATCACTTTCGAACCCAACATATATGTGCTTTATTGACCATTAATTTTCAAACGAAATGTTAAAAATTCTAGAGTAGAAAATCTAATTAATTTCACGTAATCATTCACCAATTATTCTAGATTTGAAATTTATCTTGAAAAATAGATTGATAGCAATTGACACTGGTTAGACAAACAAGACAAAAAATTGTCGTAGAAGATGTCCTAATTCACCTTTGATTTTGTATAGAATCGCATGGATACATTATTTATACATGGTTATATATTATATACTATATATTAATGTATATATAATGTATAATAGTGTAGTGTGTAACTGTGTATACACTCTTTTGTACATTAGATATATACAATGTATATACATTAGATATTTTTAATAGTTCATGTCCAAATTATTTGTTAAAAGAAAAATGAGGTAGGATGAAATAATAGCAATCCAGTAAATTAATTCTTTTTTTAAAATCCTTTTGTGATTGATTTGGTAATTAATGTAATTACTTGTATTTTCTGTTCATCGTTACTAACAAGGCTACCTAAAATTTGTTACAACTATATAATTTAAGTATAACTTACATAAATCACATAGTGTAAGGAGTAAATTACATTATAACTCTACTTTTTTTCTAATTACAATAATCTCTTAATTTTTACACAATCTGGATACATTAATGCCGATACATTATGTATCAAGCTGTTACGCTGAAAAAGGAAAAAAAAAATCAGAAAATCCAATTAAAATCTCATAAATTACGCTTACACGTTTTTTCTTACTGTCAATCAGTCATACACAAATCTTAACAGAACCAACAATTCGAAAAAAATCAGATTTCTTCTCCCTATTCATCTTTCTCCGTGTTCATCGAAGAACCATTCAATTAGATTCAAATTTACCGACAATTCAATAAGATACATAATGAATAGTTGTTGGACAAAAATTCACAGTGATACTGCTTGTTTGGAAGATCGAGTAAGCAAAAGATGTGATTGATCAGCCGACGAAACAGAAGAAGCAGAAGATCTAATGGGTGCCTTTTCTTTGGATCGTGAGACATGGCACTACGAAAAGCCTTCTGTATTCCCTCCATACTGGAAATTGGCTTCCATCCCTTTTATAATGTTGTATGATTGTTTATTGAATTGTGTCTTCAAGATGGATAGATTTATCAATACATTATTATTTATGTATCTTGTTTAAATTGATAAGTATTATATTTCTACTAGATACATTAAATAAGTAATTATTGGTCATAACATGTTAGATTTGAGATCGATACATAACTGTTTGATAATTGCTATGTATCGAATACATTTAGTATAAATTCGAATTTACATTAGTGCATGATACATTATTATTTATGTATCTTATTTTGTTTGAGAAATAATATATTTTAAATTATTTTTTTTTAAAAAAAAAACACTATACATGTAATTGTTCCAAAATAGCTTCTTTTTTTTGTGTGTGATACAGAACACAAAGTTTATGTATCAAGTACATTTATATTGAACATGATAAATATTAATTGAAGATTCAACAACACAAGAGTTATGTATCAATACCTTAAATATGAACATGATACATTGCATAAAACAAAGGCTATTGTAGCAGTGATGTATCGGATCAATGATAATACTAACAAAGACTAATTTAAGAATCAAAATAAACGAGATACATTAAAAATCTGTATCTTTGATAGTAATGGCCGTGCAATGGCAGATCCAACTTTTTTCTTCTTTTTTTTGGACGTTTTTCAACAGTAGATATATTAAAAGAAAATAAATATTTTTCAAGAAAAATTTCCAACGATGATATGATTAACTAAAATTGCAAAGTTTCAATAAGATTTCAATGGGGGCAGGGGGCAGGGGGCAGGGGGCAGAGGTAATTTAAGGAAAAAAAATCATGGGTATGAGATTTCAAATTAATGTATCCGAAAAAGAAAACGGTGAGATGAAAAAAAGGAATTTTTGATATTTCTTGAAATAGTAGGGAAAATAAGAAAATATAATAATAAATGGTGTATAGTTAAATAATTTTTCCATAATTTAATACAATAGAGACCAAAATCGATTTTTTATTTATTTAATTGTTTTCATAATCAATAAGACACAAGCTACTTTCAATTAAAATCTATCTACAAATTAATTCTCCTTAAATATTTATAAATCACTTCATAAAAAGCAAGTATAAGTAAAGGTGTAAACTTGTTTTCTTTTGTATAAGAATTGAAGGTGAAAACAAACACACACAAAAAAAATGAAGATTAATTTTTCTATCTTATTAGTTTTATCATTTTTATTTGTACAACAAATGAATGCGATTGAAAAAATTGAAGTTCATATAGTTGATGGGATTGAAAAACAAACTCCTCCATTAAAATTTCATTGTGCATCTCGCGATGATGATCTTGGATGGCATTATCCTCATCTAGGAAGTGATTTCAAATTTTCGTTCAGACCGAGTGTTTTCTCTGAAACAGTATTTTTTTGTCATTTTTTTTGGGGAGCAAAAGACTCAGCGTTTGAGGTGTATAGAGATTCTGGAGCTTGTGGAAAAGAAGGAATTGATACTGGAACATGTTATTGGTTAGTCAAGGAAGATGGTTTTTATTTTGCTAATCGTACTTCACCCAGTCCAGATTTTCTTCCGGTTCTGTTGATATTCCACGTGTTTCTATTTATGACTTTTATAGAGTTACATTGCAATAGATCTTTGTATGCAGCATTGCTTCTATGATGTCAAAAGCAATGGCCGCCACGGCCCAAACAAAAATAAAAAGACTTCTAACTCATAGTTCAATTGGACATGTAGGTTATATTCGAACTCATTTCTCATGCCTCGTGTAATACATGTTGGGTTTAGGATCTTTTTTTTCCCTTCCTATGTGGATAAATAAAAGTCTTATTAGGACCAGCCCACTTTAGCCTATAAGCCTAAGATTATGTGGCATATATAAGACTTATTTAGGTCTTATTTTCAGATATACAAGAGAGAAAAATCAAGAGAAATCCGTTTTAGAGATTGAGAGAAAGAGAGAAAAATCCCGTTTTGCGTCAGGAATTTTTCTGTTCAGACAGTCCGATTCAGACAGAGTTTGCCGCTTTGTTAACCGTTGGATCGTGCTCAAATTTGAACTGGGAATTCTCAGCATCTGGTTCTTGCAATTCAACGGTGGAGATCGGATTTGGAGATCTGTAGCTTCTGATTTTGGGGCGTGAACAGTAGCTCATTTTTTGAGTGAAATTTCTCCTTTAATTCTCTAGTTTTGGTGCAATCTTGTTTTGTTGTTGCTCGTTGTTTGACGCTTGTTTTGTGGCCAATTTTGGAGAACAATTTTGTAACTTTTGGTGTTTATAGTGGAGCTTTTGGTCCTGTGATTTTTTACTCTTCACATCGAAGGATTTTCCACGTAAATCGTTGTGTCTTGTGTAATTGACTTATTCTTATCTTGTTGTTTTTTGTTTGGTTGATATACTTGATGTCCATTCTTCGTATTGCTTGATTTGGTTTGTCTTCTCTTGGTTCAAATTGAAAGGGAAAGTTAGACTTGGATATTATTCCGCTGTTATCATGTCGGGCATTCTTGTTAGTGTCTTGCCTTTCTCAACAAAGTGGTATCAGAGCATAGGTTATTGTTCATTATTAATTTGAATGATGGAGGCAAATATGAACAAGATGATTTGTTTGAATGGCAGTAACTATCATATTTGGAGAGGCAAGATGAAAGATCTTTTATTTGTCAAGAAAATGCATTTACTTGTTTTTACCTCTAATAAACCCCAGTCCATGACGGATGAGGAATGAAAATTTGAGCACTTGCAGGTTTGTGGCTGTATTAGACAATGGGTTAAAGATAATGTTCGAAATCACATTGTGAATGAGACACATGCCAGAAGTTTGTGGGACAAGCTCGAGACGCTTTATGCTTCGAAGACTGGCAACAATAAGTTGTTTCTATTGAAACAATTGATGAATATCAGGTATAAAGAGGGCACTCATATTTCTAATCATATTAATGATTTTCAGGGTGTTCTTGACCAGCTATCTGGAATGAATGTAAAATTCGATGAAGAAATACAGGGACTATGACTTCTTAATACTCTGCCAGACTCTTTTGAAACTCTTTGAGTTTCTTGACTAATTCTGCTCCCAGTGGTGTTGTGACCATGGAATATGCTAAGAGTGTTGTCTTGAATGAAGAGATAAGAAGAAGATCTCAAGGCTCATCTTTTTCTACTTCACACTCCGATGTTTTGGTTACTGAAGATAGGGGGAGAAACAAGTTCAAAGGTCAGAATGACAGAGATAAAAGTAGAGGTAAGTCAAAGTCTAAATATAAGAATGTTACATGTGACTATTGCCACAAGAATGGGCATATCAAGAAATATTGTTTTAAGTACAAGAGAGATATGAGACAACAAAAGAAAGAGGATGACAATGAAAATCGTGTTGCTGTTATTGCTAATGATGATCTTCTTGTTTCTTGTGATGAAAATGACGTTAATCTTGTTCGCGATGAGTCTAGCTGGTTTGTGGATTCTGGTGCTACTTCTCATGTCACACCCATGAAGGAATTATTTTCTTCTTATACTCCAGGTAATTTTGGGATGTTGAAAATGGGTAATAATCATGAGGTTGCAGTTGTTGGTATTGGGACAGTTTGTTTGAAAAGTAACAATGGTTCCAAACTAGTTCTCAATAATGTCAAACATGCTCCAGATGTTCGCTTGAATTTGATTTTTGTGGGATACCTTGATGATGAGGGTTAAGTTAATACCCTTAGTGCTGGCCAGTGGAAGCTTACTAGAGGTTCGATGGTTGTAGCCCGTGGTGACAAGTTGTCTAACTTGTAAATTTTTTAGGGCTCCATTTTTATAAGCTCAGTGAATTTGGTGGAGAATGATAATTCATCATTGTTTTGGCATAGAACACTGAGTCATATGAGCGAGAAGGGGATGAACAATTTGGCTAAGAAAAATTTGCTTTCTGGAGTGAAACAAACAAAGTTGAACAAGTGTGTTCATTGCTTAGCAGGTAAACAAAAGAGAGTTTCTTTTCAGAGTCATCCGCCTTCAAGAAAGCTTGATTTGCTGGAGTTGGTACATTCTGATTTGTATGGTCCTTTTAAGGTAAAGTCTCATGGTGGTGCACTTTATTTTGTGACTTTTATTGATGATTATTCTTGCAAACTCTGGGTATTCTCTTTGAAGTCCAAGGATCAGGTACTTGATGTGTTCAAGAGTTTTCAGACCTTGGTTGAGAGACAGACAGAGAAGAAATTGAAATGCATTCGTTCTGATAATGGTGGTGAGTATATTGGCTCTTTTGATAGATATCACAGAGAGTAGGGTATTCGGCATCAGAAAACTCTTCCAAAGACTCCTCAGCTAAATGATTTGGCGGAGAGGATGAATAGAACTCTTGTTGAGAGAGTTAGATGTATGCTTTCAGATGCTAAGCTGTCAGATTCCTTTTGGACAGAAGCACTTAATACTGCTGCCTATGTTATCAATTTATCACCTACTATTGCTTTAAATGGTGATGTCCCTGACAGAGTTTGGTCTGGTAAGAATGTTTCTTATGATCATCTTAAAGTTTTTGGGTGTAAAGTCTTTGTGCATGTTCCTAAGGATGAGAGATCAAAGTTGGATGTTAAAACTAGGCAATGTATCTTTGTTGGTTATGGTCAAGATGAATTTGGCTATCGTTTCTTTGATCCAGTTGAGAAGAAACTTGTTAGAAGCTGTGATGTTGTGTTCTTTGAAGACCAAACAATTGAAGATCTTGACAAAATTGAGAAAGTTGATTCTCAGAGTAGTGGCAGCCTAATTGATGTTGATCCAGTGCCTTTGACTATTCCACCAGGTGAAAATCTTTAAAATGATGAAAATCAAGTTGATATTGAAGATGGTGATCATATTTAGAATGACCAGTATGCCGCTGATGCTCTAGTGCAAGACGATGTGGTTGGTCAGCAACCAACTATTATTAATGCTCCAGAGAGTTCTCTCAGAAGATCTACTAGAGAGAAAATACCTCAATCTCGTTATTCTTTCAGTGAGTATGTACTTTTGACTGATGGGGGAGAACCAGAGAATCTTGATCAGGTCATGGAAAGTGAAGAAAAAGAAAAGTGGTTTGATGTTATGGAGGATGAAATAAAATCTCTACATGATAATCATACATTTGATTTGGTTATGTTACCTAAAGATCGAAAAGCTTTGAAAAACAGGTGGGTTTTTAGGGTAAAACATGAAGATGGTAACCCAGTTCCACGGTACAAGGCTAGATTAGTTGTGAAGGATTTTAACCAGAAAAAAGAAATTGATTTTGATGAGATATTCTCTCCAGTTGTGAAGATGTCATCCATCCGTGTGGTTCTAGGCTTGGCTGCAAGTCTGGACTTAGAGGTTGAACAGATGGATGTTAAAACTGCTTTTCTCCATGGTGACTTGGATGAAGAAATTTATATGGAGCAGCCGGAAGGCTTTGAAGTCAAGGAAAAAGAGACTTATGTTTGCAAATTGAAGAAGAGCTTATATGGTTTAAAACAAGCTCCGGGCAATGGTACAGGAAGTTTGGTTCTTTTATGAGTCAGCAGGGCTTCAAGAAGACTTCTTCAGACCATTGTGTTTTTGTGCAAAAATTTTCTGATGGTGACTTTATTATCGTTTTGTTTTATGTTGATGACATGCTTGTTGTTGGTCATAATGCTTGTAGGATTAAAGAGTTGAAGCAAGAGTTGAATAAGTCTTTTGCTATGAAAGACTTGGGACCAGCAAGACAGATTCTTGGCATGCAGATTGTCCGTGATAGAGATGCCAAGAAGTTGTGGTTGTCACAAGAGAAGTATATTCAGAAAGTACTTCGTAGATTCAACATGGACAAAGATAAGGTTGTCAATACACCTTTAGCTATGCACTTCAAATTGAGTACTAGACATTGTCCTTCCAGTGATAGTGAGAAGGAAGATATGAAGAAAGTTCCTTATGCTTCAGCTGTTGGTAGTTTGATGTATGCAATTGTGTGTACAAGACCAGATATTGCTCATACTGTTGGTATTGTTAGCCGTTTTCTTTCTAATCCGGGAAGAGAGCATTGGAATGTTGTAAAGTGGATTATGAGATATTTTTGTGGCACTTCTAGTTTGAGTTTGTGTTTTGGTACAGGAAAGCCTATTCTTTGTGGTTACACTGATTCAGACATGGCTGGTGATGTTGATACTCGTAAGTCTACTTCAGGCTACTTGATTACTTTTGCAGGGGGAGTTGTGTCTTAGCAATCTAGGTTGTAAAAATGTGTTGCTTTATTTACTACAGAGGCTGAGCTTATTGTTGTTGTTGAAGCTTGCAAAGAGTTGATCTGGATGAAGAGATTTTTGGGGGAACTTGGTTGTGCTCAAGAGAGGTATGTGCTTTATTGTGACAGTCAAAATGCTATTCATCTTGGCAAGAATTCTACATTTCATGGTCAGTCTAAACACATTGATGTGAGGTATCATTGGATTCGAGATGTGTTGCATTCTAAGTTGCTTGAACTTGAAAAGATCCATACCAATGATAATGGTTCCGACATGATGACTAAAGCTTTGCCAAGAGGAAAGTTTGGGGATTGTTGCATGATCGCCGGAATGGCGGTCTCCTCCACATAGTTGTGAGGGGGAGAATTGTTGGGTTTAGGATCTTTTTTTCCCTTCCTATGTGGACAAATAAAAGTCTTATTAGGACCAGCCCACTTTAGCCCATAAGACTAATATTATGTGGCATATATAAGACTTATTTAGGTCTTATTTTCAGATATACAAGAGAGAAAAATCAAGAGAAATCCGTTTCAGAGATTGAGAGAATGAGAGAAATCTTGTTTTGCTTCAGGAAATTTTCTGCTCAGGCAGTCCGCTTCAGACAGAGTTTTCCGCTTCGTTAACCGTTGGATCGTGCTCAAATTTGAACTGAAAATTCTCAGCTTCTGGTTCTTGCAATTAAATGGTGGAGATCGAATTTGGAGATCTGTAGCTTCTGATTTTGGGGCGTGAACAGTAGCTCATTTTTTGGGTGAAATCTCTCCTTTAATTCTCTAGTTTTGGTGCAATCTTGTTTTGTTGTTGCTCGTTGTTTGGCGCTTGTTTTGTGGCCAATTTTGGAGAACAATTTTGTAACTCTTGGTGTTTATAGTGGAGCTTTTTGTCCTGTGGTTTTTTACTCTTCACATCGAAGGGTTTTCCACGTAAATCGGTGTGTCTTGTGCGATTGGGTTATTCTTATCTTGTTGTTTTTTGTTTGGTTGATATACTTGCTGTCCATTCTTCGTATTGCTTGATTTGGTTTGTCTTCTCTTGGTTCAAATTGAAAGGGAAAGTTAGACTTAGGTATTATTCCGTTGTTATCCTGTCGGGCATTCTTATTAGTGTCTTGTCTTTCCCAACAATACACACTTTATATTTTTAACTGATTAAAAAATATATATCTAATAGGTACATTATTTGAATAGCGTAAGTGTTCAATAGAAACATGACTTAGATAAGGTGTCAGAGTGAAAAGAATTTGAATAGCTTAAGTGTTCAATAGAAACATGACTTAGATAAGGTGTCAGAGTGAAAGATGAGGACAAGTTAAGGCTTATGACTTTAGTCTTTATTAAATGTACATATAATAATAAGAACACATATTTAAACCCATGACATGTCAATTTATCAAAATCATGGACTAATATTCTACAAGCTTAGCTATAGTTTAAAAAAAGAACTATAGAGCCTTAGTTCGATGTTCACCAATGTTTGGTAGCAATTTCAGATTTTTCCAATAGGGGAAAGTGAAGAGTTGAGACAAATTTAGCAGAAAACTCCACCTGGGCTCCCTCTGGATCTTCTGGCAATATATTGATTCACTTCAGAAGATTTCTTGATTTCTACCATTTAGAACTGCTATACAAATGGAGAATGCCTGCAGAAGCTTTAGCGACGAACTGAATTCAACTGAAAAGATCCCATCCTTGAACCGGGACAAGCTGAAGATTGGCGTGCTGTCCTGCTCTCCCCCCTGCTAAAAACAAGAACAAAAATATCATTATGGTGTATTAGACTTCGGATAAAATTTGTAAGAATGGAGTTACATATTTTGTAGTTATGTAGATCATACCTGGGATAAAAGTTCAAATCTTTCAGCATTAAGTTCGGGTTTGAGACAACTGGATATCGTTCGATGATTGACAAGTAATCTTATTTGGCAACCCAAATCCCATCCACCACAATCACATGATCCACCTGATTTCCATCTCTCAATCAGTGAAGAAGGCTCCCCTTTACTAGGTAGGCTATGTGCACCACCAGGAAGTATAGCTGTCATGCTAAGATCTTCAAAAGGATTTGTTATGCCTGAGGCTGAAACATAATTGCAGCCGCGATCCTGATGGATACTTCCATTAGGACAAGTAGTGCTTCTATTGGGTGATTTGACGACAATAGCTGCAAGCTCGTCATTTGGCTGATGTCTTGCATCTGTGGCAAACAAAACAAACTCCCTAGTCTTAAACTGTGTGTCAAGTTTCTGCCTGTTTGATTCGGAGAATGAAACATCAGAAACCTTCATCTTGCCAACTACGTTAGGCATAATTCCACCACCGGTGTTTTTTCCGGCTTGATTTAACCAACTTCCACTCTTTTTCTTTGTCTCATGAATGGTGAAGAAAGTGTAAATCCAGCAACTACTTTCCTTCAAAGTCGAACTAAATTTCTTCACTGTGGCTGCTAAAATGTTAACTTCGTTGTCAACTGCAAATGTGAACAGAGGAAGACCATTCTTCACAGCTACTTGGAGGAGAGCTTGCAATGTCGATGGTGCATGTGTACCTTTAGAATGTGGATCATCGATATCAATAGATCTACAACCCTTCAAATCCAGTTTAACTTTCAATGAACGTTTTGTAGGAGATTCACCGCGTTTCATGGATGATCCAGTCACGTTATCGCAGTTGCCTGTCTTTGGCTTCAGCAGTGGGTCTAGCAACCTCCTCAAGGGACTCGTCCTGGCTCGGCTAGTGGTGTCTGATTTATTGCAGCCTGTCTCAAGCGAGGACGAAGTTTGAGCTTTATCTGAACCAGATTGTTCTGCAGGATGTTTGACCCCTTGTGATACAGTCATCATATCTTTTATACCAGAAATCTGGCCAATCCTTCCTATTGCCTTGCTAAGACGACGAGTTGGAGAGGGATTTCTGACTTTTGTAGTTTCTGAAGAATTAGGGGTAATTGGATTCTTTAGCATAGCAGTTGACTTCTTCTCTTGTTTGTAATTGACTCTGGGTGGGCTTGGAGCTTTTTCTCCAGAATATGCTGAACGCTGAACTGTCTGAGATGAAGAGCTAGTATCCTTTGCATCTATTGAACTCGCTTGCCCCATTCTCGACTCACCAGCTACATGCGGGAGGGGGCAGGAACTAGGGATATCAGGAGAGAGCTGCCCATGGTAGAATGCAGAAATGAATCCACAAGAAAAGCTCTGTCTACTCGGTTTCACCGCTTCCTGGTTTCTCGCTACTGAATCAGGTGGGAAGTAAGTAGTGCAACTGTTAGTTTCTTGGTCAGGTTCTGGTACTTGAAGGGCATCTGATTTATGTTTCTCTATGAAATCAAAATCATCAACCCTATGACATGATTCTACTAACTCATTCTCTCCTTTTGGAGAACATTCTCCATCTTGGATCTTCATATTCCCCTCGGAACCAGATGTTCTCTTGTGTGTCTCTACATCAAGTGATCTCCTAACACGTGAAGTCCTCCACGGGTGTTGATCTTTGCTGAGTTCTAGAAGATTTATTTGTTATTCTCGTGAAGAAATTTAGCTGCTCCAGGTTTTACGTTCTTCAAGTGTCCACAACTTCCTGATTTGACATCAGGATGAGTGCCGTTAGGTGGAGATGCATAATGTAATTGTGATGTAGGAAGTTGAATCCTCCGACAGGCAGGGGAGCAGCTTCGGGCTCTACTAGAATTGGACGAAGATCCCTCCATTGAGGAAACTGACAAAGTATTGCTGCTTGATGGTGAACACACACTACTTCTACAAGGTACATTTACATGATCGTGTCGCCATTTTTCAAGAAAACGCCAATCTAGGACGCCGACACTGAAAGCTTTGTCCTGTAGATTTTCCCCCTTTTCCAGATAACTAGGCAACCTTGACATGTATTTAACAAGCTCCTCATTCTCGATTCTCTTTCTTTCACCATTCTGCTTAGGCTGTCTTTCCATTTGCTACACCGTGCATGAATTCCCAAATCCCTAGCAGAGGTAAAAAAGCAAACACGAGATTATTCACATGTTTAGCCACTTTTGATGCAAGTTGCAGTAGATTATAGTGTAATCATAAACATAAAGTAAAAAAGGCAGAAATAATTACACATGATGAGTTTTAAAGACGCAGTGTTCCCCTTCACGGAATCGTTTCACTAATAATAATTACATAATTAGATGTCAGTAACTAGGAATTAGGTGTTATACAATGAACATAGGACTCATGGTTCCTCTCATTTCAAAGATAAAAAAGCTGAAAGAGATAGGCATAAAAGTTATTTTATGAACTACAACAACTCAAAAAGTTTGTTGTTTGTATCTCTCAACATGGGTTGTCTCTTATATCTGCAGACAAGGAAATATTAGATTCCTTGCTTACATCATTTTGTGCCATATTCATTTTTTAAGTAACGGTGGTAGCCTCGTCAGCTTGTACACACCTCGACTATTCCGAGAGGTACCTTTGACCTACCACCAACACAACTACCGGATAACTCTGACCACCAAGGAGACAAGAATTAGGCAGCTACATGATCACTCGGCCACACCCTTGGTGCCTTCATGTCCCTATTCTCACTTGGCTAATTATGAATACATGACCCTGACAACCAAGCAGAATCAGAAAGCTAACCACAGTATTCCTTAAAAACAGGACTTGATTTACTTTATACCTTTTAACTTCTACTCCACCTATTTCCCTTAAAAGTTATGTCACACTTTTGGAAAGTGAAATTCTTTATTTTAGTGCTATCAAATCGGCTTGATTCAATGATGGATGTGCTACATTAATCCTATTCCTTACTTTTTCCTGATGAAATGTGTTTCAACAAATATTTTTTAATTAATAGTTTAATTAATCTATAGATTACAATTATAGTTTCCTATTAAAAGAAGATCCCAATCCACACACATAATAAACTTAATTCAACACTCCACATCATCCGACACTCCATTTTTCTAAGTATAAATAAACATTGATCAATTTTTAAGTTGATCCTGAGAAAGTAAAATTGGGAAAATTATAGAACAAAGAAGAGCACTGTCGGTGGAGTTTGCTTTGCCATAAACCACTCACTTTCTGTCTCTAACCAAAAATTAAATCAAAATTTCAATTAACATACAAGGAACAGTTAGGCAAAAAAGGCAGCCACCGACATCCTGCAGGGTCCGGAAAAGAGCCACACCACCCAAGGAGTGTCAGTCTTCTACAACTCGAACCCGTGACCCACAAGTCACACAGAAATAAATTTACTGTTACTCAATGGGGTTCTTCCTACGAATTCTTAAAATTAATGAAATCACAAATTGTATAACATTTCATCATGCATGATGCATCTATAAATGAGTGATTATAGAAATTATGTTATTAAAAGTGAACAATAATGTATATATAATGACAAGAATTAACAAAGTGAAAAGGACAGGAAACCAAACAGGCATATCCAACAGAGAAACAATTAAAGAAGAGATCAAGGTACATACCTAACTCAACAACCGCTCGAAAATTAGGAGCAGAATCAAACAAGTCATAGAAGAAAAAAAATGAAGCAGCAGTAAATACGTTCTGTGGATCAATGGGTTGTATAAGTTGGCGGTGAAACCAATAATTACAAGTAACAAGATGATAAAACAGAGAATTAGCTCAGAAAGAAAGAAATGACAAAATCATCTTATATTTGAGTACCAAATTGATGAAGTAGACAGAGAGAAAAAGGCAAATAAAGTGAAAAGAGATGTTAGTGAGCTGCACTTTTTTTTTTCTGTGCCAGGCGGAAGGAAGAAGAATACGTGGGTCACGGGCTGTTAGGGGCGCTCTTTCGACGACTACAAATTGTTAATGACTGACTGCTCATTTATTGGGATACCTTCTTAGTTTTTATTTTTTTAATATTTTCGGCATTCACCCAATTAATCTCTCTACTTATTTAATTAATCTTGCAATATTCTTGTGTGTTACTCCATCCGTTTAAAAAGAAAATGATCTAGTTTAACTTAATATAAAATTAATTAATTTTGTGGTATTAAATTAAAGTTATATTAAATATATTAAATGTTTTGGGGTTAAATATATCACATGAAAAGTTGAAATTAAATTATTGCTAAAAAGGAAAAAGAATTATTTTTTTGAGACCGACTAAAAAGAGAAATATATAATTGTTTTTTAAATGAAGGGAGTATTTTAATATTTTTATTTTATTTTAAAATAAAATAATTGATCTTATTCTTTCAAAATTTTACTTTTATTTACTTAATCAAGAATTATTGATAACCGAGTTAACTCTCTAAATAGGTTATCCAAGGTTTGAAATCGTCTTCAAATATCACTTTTGTTACCTTTGGGATATCTAAGAATGAGAAAGGTGTGCTCAAGCTAACGCATAACTTATTTTAGAACAAATAGAATATTAAAGTAGTTAACTTTTGAAATTGAGTTAAATTTAATACTTTTTTTAGTTATGATATTATAACTAAATATCCCAATTCACGATTCATGTTAGGTATGTGTCTTGCTCCAATATTATATTCAATCTTAGATTTTTTGTTCAAAGTATAAAGTTACATATCTTAAGAAACTGATATAATGTTGCTTAATCCTCATATCATAAGACTAATTTTTGAAGTAAGGGAGAAACATTTTTTAACTTAAAATTTTTCTATTTCCAGGATTAAATATGAAATTTCTAATTAAAAATAAAGCAATCCTGTTTATTTCTCCACGCTCTTCCGTGGTGTTTTTATTGGGATAATGATGTAGGGTTGGCAGATACAAATATGTTAGTGTAATCAAGGGAATTTATTTTTTTCAGTTTGGATTATATATGCATATTTATTTGGAAATAATCTAAATATATACACTACAATAATAAAAATATTCTTTTAAATCTATTTCTTAGTCCTTGCAGAATATTGGGAACAGAAACTGTAACCCCACCTCAACCACCCCACCCCCTCATAAAGGCCAAAATGCCAACTCTACTTTGCCATGAAAATGAATAGGGAAAATAGTTTAACGTAAAAGTGGGAATAATAGAGAATTAAACAATGGTAAACTGCTCTTTAAGCATAAGTTGATGTTCTGATTAAATTGTTTGAGTGAAGTAAAAAGTAACACAACATTTGCTTTTAATGTCAGAATTGTCCCACACTATCTAATAAAAGTTATGGTCTTTAAACATAAGTTGATATTCAAAGAATGTCTCAATAATGAAAGAACTTTTTTTTCTTTTGAAAATAACAAAATTGGGCCTAACATAACGTGTTAATCCCAAAAACTACTGGATTGAGTAAGAATTGTAGTATGAAAAAGAATCTCTGGTCCTCCCTATGCAACGCGAATTGACAAAAAAACCAAGAAATCACGATCTATCAATATAGTTTGCACTCTCGCGCTCAGGATTGGACATTGGAGAGCATTAACATAGGATTGAGGCCTAACATCAGCTAAACAATGAATTGGTGCGATTCTGCCTCAATAGGAGTTCGATAATCCTCTTACTCTAGATCAATTAATGCCATATAAAAAAGAAATGAAACTTAAATCTAATAACTAGTTCAGAGCTGAGAACTCCACCAACGTTGGACTCAACGCTTTTATGTAGTAGTAAAATTTTCTAAACACTAATAATTCAGAAAAATAGCATGAAGTATATACTTTATGCTAAAACCAAACTTGCAATAATATCACGTGGCGTTCACAGTGGAACAGTTCCCAGTATTATTGCTGCAATTATCTTGTTTCTATAATCTTTGATTCTTATGATCAACAAATCTAAGTTTTAAAAAGGCTCATCATTCAGAATATTGAAGATATTTGCACCTGGTCAACGACTATATGATTGAAAATATAATGGTATTATTGAAAAGCAGAAGAGAAAAAAGGCGTTGCACAATGAATTGTTGCTATCTTGGTTTCACTGAATCTCACAAGATTATCTACTTCTCAATTTGCCAGATAAAGGCTACAACGATAACATCTTAAAGATATCGGTCATAACAAATTTAAAATTTAAATATTGGATTCTAATTGATTTTTTAAAATTAAGAAAATTACTTTTATCTTCCCTAAAGTCAGCATGTGAATTTTGATAACCATATATAATTGTTGCTTGCTTAGTAGTAAAGCTGGTCCGTGCTTCTGCTTGTGTTATAGCGCTATCAGCCACGCAATAAGTGGAAATCTCTCATGACAACTATTCCGCATTGGGTAAACAGAAATCTCGTGGACTGAACAAAACAGTACCAATGATAAATCATCCTTTCATTCATATCATCATCATGCTAACTTTCATACCTTGATCTTTTTTTTATTCCCCTTATGATCACGTGCTGAATGATTCAGACTTGTCTAGTCCCGTGCTGCCAGAGGCCGATTCAAATATGTCTAAGCCCTACGGTGGCAAACTGTCTATCCGGAAGATGATGAATTAAATTGGCAATTTATCAGGTGACTAACTGGAAGTTTTGAACAACAAAAAAGATATTACAACACTACTATTACATTTTTAACATGAAATTTGACAGCAAGTACATCAACTACGCCATTAGATGCGAAACAGAGTCGACTCAAAGACTTTGATACAGAAACAGAGCAGCAACTTCAAACACTACGGATTCGATTTTTTATTTATTTGCCCATACATCATAGGATACTATAGTAATATATTCACATATTTCAACCAGAGATCTCAATGGACTTGACATCAGGCTTCTTCACCTCTTCCTTCGGAACAGTAACAGTAAGCACTCCATTCTCCATAGACGCCTTAACTTGATCCATCTTTGCATTCTCCGGAAGTCTGAATCTTCTCATGAATTTCCCGCTGCTTCGCTCCACGCGATGCCAAGTATCGTTCTTGTCTTCCTTCTCCACGTTCCTCTCTCCGCTGATCTGAAGAACACGATCCTCTTCAATCTCCACTTTTACTTCCTCCTTCTTAAGCCCTGGAAGATCGGCCTTGAACACATGAGCTTCTGGAGTTTCCTTCCAATCGATTCGAGTGTTAGCAAATGCAGAGGTCTCCCCTGAATTTGAAACAGGGAAGCCTAATTCCTTGAAAGGATCAAATACATCAATTGAGAATGGATCAAACACGCTGGTGCTTCGTCGATCGCCGAAGATTCTTGGGATCAGTGACATTTTCAGTGAGCTATTGATAATTTCCTGTGTTTGTTCTTGTGTTTACTTGCTTTCAATTTTGATGGTTGATGGATAAGGATTGGGTAGTTATTTATAGCTTCCTAGAGAAGTGTTTAGCACTTTCTCCATACTTGTAAGTTCTACCATGAATGAGATATTTCTAGAGCCAAGTAGATACTTCAGGAAGGTGATGTCCAGAACTTTCGGGACAAATCCCGCTGGCCACATTACAGATCACATAAGTGAACTATGCAAATTGGGCTTCATCAGGCCCAATTCGACAAGTCGTCTTAACTTTCTAGAGACTTCTTATTTGGTAAAATTACGCGGTTAAGCAAATTTATACTATTTCATTACTCATTATAGCTATAGTTTGATATAATTATCATTCGCCACTAACATTAACCATTAATTACGTGGGCTGACTTCGAATCGTATAATTAGTCACGTTTGTATAATTCGCCACATTTGTATAATTCGCAACTAGCAATTCTTCGTTTGATTTGTATTTGTATACGATGGTTTATATTTGTATATGACGATGATTTCCTTTGATTTTTTATTTTTGTCACCATATACATTCAATATTTTTGTATATCTTTTTAAAGTTTGTATAAACGTGTAGTTTTTGGATTTGTATAATATAATTTATATAATGTAATTTGTATAATATATTTTGTATAACTGTTTAAAGTTCATATGTTTATGTTTGTATCAATTCGTTATTTCAAGTTTTATCATATTTGTATAATTTCAGACTTTCAATTATACAAAAACACATGAATTATACAAATGAGATGCGAATTATACAAATTATTGCCCTCTCTCGCTTGCCTCTCTCTTCCCTCTCCCAATCTCGCTCGCCAATCTCCTCCCTCTCCCAATCTCGCTCGTCTCTCTCCTCCTTCTCCCAATCTCACTCACCTCTCTCCTCTCCTCTCCTCTCCTCTCTCTCCCAATCTCGCTTGCCATATATACAAATACATATGTATAATATACAATTATATAACCGATATACATATACAATTCACCTCTCACCCACTCTCTGCCCTCATCTCTCTCCCAATCTCGCTCGCCTCTCTTCTCCCTATCACATGTAGATACGAATCATAATTATTAAACTATAGCTATGAAGCGTAATTAGGCTATTTTTAAATGGTTATATGCAAAAGTTCCTCTTATTATTTTTAACGGCCTGTTAGTTTCGTTTGCTTTACAAGCTTTACAAGAGGGTTAGATATTATCAGCAGTATGCGAAAATCAAATCAATTAATAAATTGAATCGAAGAAATATTATTAATTTAAAATTATTGAGTTATTTAATGATTTGTTGGTTTATTGTTGATATTTAAAAATATTATTGATTTAAAATTATTGAGTTATTTCATAATATATTGGTTTAGTGTTGATTTTTAGTAGAATAATTATTTATCTAAAAATCCTTATTTATCATATTTTTTATTATTCACTACCATTTGAAAATATTAATAAAATCCACTTTTTAACTCTAAATAAAACTTCTCATTCCAAATTCATGTTTATCTCTTCTTTTTTTCACTCCTTTAATCTCTTCCTATTTTCACTCCCACAATCTTATCAACCTTATCAATTAATGTCCCATAATCTTATCAATTAAGTTGATAAGATCGATTGAAAAAGGAAGAAACAAAGTGGATTTGGAATAAGAAGTTATGTATCCAAAGGTTGGTTTACGAGGAAAAAGAAATTTTAATAATATTTTAAAATGATAAAAGAATAATAGAAAATATAGTAAAGAAGGATGGGTTAACTTTTCCATATTATAATTATCATAGTTGTGATTGTTAGTATAAGGTTTGTTTTTACGGAAACAAAAATCGTACATGAAAGAGATACAACTGAAGAAATATTTGGATTATCTATTGTGGTAAAATTTAAGACAAAAACAACTTTATCATATTTGAAATTTCAATATCAATATTCAATTTTCAAAATTGTTATATCATTATATATGTATAATTCAATATTTTGAAATTCAATTTCAATATTTCTCAATAATTCTAATTTGTTAATTTTTGACTAACATAGACTTATATAATAAAAGTATTATTACATTACTTCACAATTCAAAAAGAATCTCTATGTGAACATAGATTACGAAAATATTATACATGTAGAAATATATATTCATATATCATAATATTTGAAAAATTAAAATATAATATATCATAATACCAAAATAATAGTATGATAATTCAATACACACCATAAGATGAATCTTGGTATTGTAAATAATGTTACATTTATGTGCTGTATCTGCTTAATGTAATTTTAAAGCATCAAAACAAGGAAATAATAATCATTAGACGTTTGGGATCCATTTAAGAAGTGGAAAAGAAAAATAAGAAAGATTTGAACAGACTAAAAGGACAATATAATACTGTTGTTATATTTTAACGACTCAACCTGAATAGAACAACAGAAAAACTTCAAAATTATTTTAGAAAGAAATAAGATTTAAGAACAAGGCCTCAGAGATCTTGGTGGATAGAGAATCATCAGATGGAAATTTGATAAATTTCCGTCAAGAGTAGCAAATATTTACTTTGCATCACCGGCACTTTTTGTTTCAAAATATCAAATTCCAAATCCATAAAAATCAAATTAAAGAAAAGGTTGGATTATGATGTGAAGTCAGAAGTAGCTGGTTGTAGTAATCACGAATAAACATCAGTGGGAATCCGAATGATTTCATCATCATTCTTACACACCATAGTCCATAAAGAAAAGAAAAAAACTATTTGAAGGAAAAAAAAGAAGAAGATGAATCTAGTAGACATAAGTATGCATTGTTTGCATAATGCCTAATGATTAGATCCCATTATCCCTTTTTCAATAACTTACTATCAAAGAATTGCAATGTTAGGCATCTCATGATTTAAGAAGAAAAAAAATACAAAAGGCTTTCATGTTTAGCCTTTGCTGCGGCAGAGAGAAGAAAAGTAAAGTTATGTTTGAAGAGAAAATTTCCAGATGTATTTATAGGAAGCAACAAAACCTAAATACTATGTTTTAATGGACTCCATTGTTCAGGCCCGTTAAAGGCTATGGGCCGACTTGCCCTTCTCTAATTTAGTTTAAAAATTATAAAAAAAGTGGACTGGCTCGGATGGCTCGCAATTCATGTACGGGTGAATCGATTGTTCAAAGTCCAAAATCTGTATGAGCAGAGCTTATATGGAGAGGTCTAAGCAAAATCTATGTTTTTTATTTGTGTCGACAATTTTTTTGATTTTACTTGAAAATTCTCTTATAAAATTTACTTGAATAATAAAATTAAAAAAACTCAGATTTGCTAAATAATTATTTTTTGAAGTAACGTAATTATGAAATAACAATTTAATAAAAAGACTAGTATTTCATATTCAACATGGAATTTGGAAAAGTACAACTAGCAGAAAAACAGAGCAACTTCAAATCTTCAACAGACATGATCCATTGTTTATTTGCCCATACATCATATACTACTACTGAATTCACAAATGTATTTTTAACCAGAGATCTCAATGGACTTGACATCAGGTTTCTTCACCTCTTCCTTTGGAACAGTAACAGTAAGCACTCCATTCTCCATAGAAGCCTTAACTTGATCCATCTTTGCATTCTCCGGAAGTCTAAATCTCCTCATGAATTTCCCGCTGCTTCGCTCCACGCGATGCCACTTATCATTCTTATCTTCTTTCTCCACGTTCCTCTCTCCGCTAATTTGAAGAACCCTATCTTCTTCGATCTCCACTTTCACTTCCTCCTTCTTAAGCCCTGGAAGATCAGCCTTGAACACATGAGCTTCTGGAGTTTCCTTCCAATCGACTCGAGTGTTGGCAAATGCAGAGATCTCCCCTGAATTTGAAACTGGGAAGCCTAATTCCTTGAAGGAATCAAAGACGTCCATTGAGAATGGATCGAACTTGCTGCTGCTTCGTCGATCACCAAAAATTCTAGGAATTAGTGACATTTTCTATTAAGCTTTCTTTAACTCTTGCTCTCACAATCTTCTTTGAACTACACTGGTTCTACGAGAAGGAGACGTTTGGTATTTATAAGGTCGATCAGGAGTGTCAAGTACTTTCTCGATATTTCTGCTCTCTCCTTTTTTTTTTTTTTTTTTTTTTTTTTGTTTCCGCAACTTTCTGGATATTTA
>JAJONR010005776.1:0-67698 GCA_029582245.1 Solanum etuberosum | reverse complement strand
GGCACCTTCTGGGCTTATGGGGGCCTAGGTAGGTGGTGTGTTGTTTGTACCTGCCGAGCTTATGGGGGCTTGGTTAGGTTGTTGTTTGATCATTTGTTTGTATTTTTAGATTCAGTAGTGGGTTAGCATGCTTATCTAAATTTTGATTTCATTACCTGATTGCTTTTGTCATATTATGATACTTGCTCATTTAGTCTATATCCTTTAATACTCTATACATTATTTCGTACTGACGTCCCATTGCTTGGGGCGCTGCATTCATGCATGCAGGTCCCAACAGACGACCAGTAAACCTCCTCATCAGCAAGATTGACTTTTATATGGTTGGCTAGCCTCTTTCCTCCGGAGCTGCCAGAGTTGGGAGGTTTGTTAGCTTTTGTTGTATATATTTTTATGGGTAGGCTGGGGTCCTGTCCCGCCAATCTTTACCACTCTTAGAGGCTTGCAGACTAGTGTGTGATGTGTATAGCTACGCTATGGCCATGCTGGCCTAGTTTGTTGGTTTGCTGAAGCTTGTTAGATGTTTGATGTATTGTCTTGATATATACCTGCTTTCAGTTTTTGTATAAAGATCATGGTGGCCTCGACGGTCCAATCAGGACTTCGGTGCTAGTTGGCTATTTCTTTATATGAACTTTTGAGAGTAGTTGTTTCTTTTATAGATCTGTTGACAGGGGCCTTGCCGGCCGATGGCTTAATATTAAGCCGAGATATACTTGTTTGTTTTCTTGATTGCGTGTGGCTGTCATGCGCTAGTAACAAATGGTTCAGCAGGGTCAGCTTGGGCTTGAGTTTCGGCATTAAGAGCCAGTTGCGCCCCTTGAGTTTAGGGAGTGACAACATGTTCTACAATTTTAATGCAATTTATCAATAATTATCCTTATTTAAAAAAAATGTTAGGATTTTTATCAATTAATTTTGATTACATTATATTTTTCATAATCAACTGAATATGTTATTAATATTTATTCATTTTGATTAAATCATCATTTTTATTAAATTACATTTTTTACATGTCATTAGTTACATTTATTACATTGGTTAATATTTATTTTATTCGTTACATTTCTTAATATTCATTTGGTGTTTTTAACATAGTCTAGAAATACATTTTAATAAAGATAAGATTTGCATACACAACTAATTTATTAACCAATGGTTTTGACCCACGGTTTTGAGATCATGATATTATACAAAAATGGTTTTCAATTTTTTTTTATTTAAATAATTGCTTGGTCATAAAGTTAGGTGTGGTGGATATTTTAAATTTTTGGGGTATATTGTTTAGATTATTTACAAGTTCTTTCACTGTTCATTGCCTTTTCTGACCACCAGTCTCGCCGGAGCATTTTCCGACGAGCTACCACCCCAAACCACAGTTCTGTTCATTGCTAGCACCCCAAAGTTCCACATTTTGTTTTCCTCCATAGTTGTTGTTACCAACAGCTTTGGTGAGCCACCAACGAGCTTTGAGCTTGCAATCAACCACCACCAAAAGACCTCTCCTCTCTCCCTCTTCACCACCAGGTGAAACAACCACCAAACGCCACTACTGACCAGCCAACAACGAACAATAACAACACCAAAATTCCACTCCAAAACTCCGATTCAGACCAAAAACAAAGCCAGCACCACTGCTGCCTCTTTCCTCATTGCTCGAGTTTCTCCATTAATGGTGAACTCCAAGCTCACTTGCAAGCTCCAAGCTTTAACTCGCGGCGAACAACAACCAGGCCCACAAAATCCCAAACCAGATTTCAACAAAAAACAACTAGAAATTGGGGAATTGGCGATTTTTTTTAAAAAGTTTTTGGTTGGGTTAGTTTAAGGGCCCGTTTGGCCATGCGATATGAAATAGTGATATGAAATCATGAGATGAAATTAAAGTTTTGTTTGAATATGCGATATAATATTTTTGTATTGTATATTTTCTCATAAACATAAGAATCCATAAGTTGTAAAACTATTAAAATAACCTCAATTGTTTATTCAATCTTACCAAATAAATAAAAATTTATAAAATCGCATAATAAATTATTGCAAAGCTATTTGTTCTCTACTTAAGTAACTGTTTCATCTAACTTTAATTGATTAAACTTTAGTTCAATAAAAAAATTCAACATAAATTATAGTGTACTAGTCTTTAATATAATTCTCCACATAGTACAGACAATCTCCTCACGTTAAACTTGCATTTCTCGATCATATGACCGAGAGGACGAACCAACATTGTTACTTTGAGTCATTTGTTGGTCAATATCATTCGCAACTATATTTTCATGCTCATAGACCATAAATATTTCATCATTCCTTTGGTATTCTCGCAAATAATTATGTAACAATGTAGAAGATATGACAATTTTCACTTGTGTGTCAATATCATAATGGTTCATGTCTTGTTTCACTTGTGTGCAATTACACATTTTTTGTGCATTAATTTCGTGTCAAAACCAAACATATTGGAAGTAGTGATTATCAAACATACATCACCAATTTTATCCTTTTTCATATTAAATTGCTTTAAACATTTTCATATGTAGCCGAAAAAGAAGTTTTTCTTATTATGAAAAACTCAAAAAGTATCACTCCCTCCGTTCTTATTTATATTCACCAAATCAATTCCTACCTTATCATTTATATTCACCAAATTTAAAGTAATAATAAATTTTATGTTGGTGAGAATAATAAATTTTAAAAAGTAATGACGTGATTATTAATTTTATTTACATATGAAATAAATGTTTAGTAAATATAATGCGGGGTTGTTTTAACAAAATATAAACTTGTGGGTCAACTTTTGTATTTAAAAAATTTCAAATCATGATATGGAATTACCATATCATGATTTTTGGAGAATATGGTATTCCATCTCATGATATGATCATAAGATGGAATCAACGTGAAACCGCATGTCCAAACGCTAATTCTATCTCACGATTCCATATCGTGATATGGTATCGCATGACCAAACGCCTACTAAGTGTGAGTGGGTTATGTAGGTGAATGGACAGATATGAGTGGATTTTAAAAATTGTTGTTTAATTAATTTTGGTCAAACTGGGTCCCTTCGTAAGATTGTGTCACATGTCCCTATTTGTTCTTCCGTTAGAGTGAAGGACATATATGCTCTAGTTTTTGGACGGCAGGACACCAATGTCCCAAAAGTATGACGGAGGATATCTTTATACCATTTCCAATAGTTCGGGATATATTTGTCCCTTTCCCTTAATAAAGACACACGAAAGTGCGTGATTCAATGAAAGTTATTTATTGAAGCATTACACAAAGTGTTAATTAATTAACAACAATAGCTTAATTGTCGTTAAATATATTTTTAGAGGTAATTAACACTCTGTAAATGTTTCAAAAGTCTATAACGATATTTATTATCGTTAAAAACTGTTTTTTTCGATTGAAACGAATTGTGCTAAAATAGCGAGTGCTAGCCCGTACTTGCACGGGCTAATTCTCATCTAGTATAAACATGTACCTTAGGTTCAGATCATAGTTTTAAAATATATTTAGTCAAAAACTCTCTAATCTAAAGATACGCCTATTCATTTATAGTCGATACACATATTAATTATTTTACCTCTTATTTTATATAAATTAATTATCATATCAATATCAATTATATAATAATAATATTTAATTAGAATAACTTATAATATTTAATTAGAATAACTTATGTGTGATAAATCTATTGAATTACTGGATTGTCCATTTTCTCGATACATGAACTAGTTACATTTACGTATGTATATTCCCTAGGTTCTATGAACTATTTTGGATAAGAATGTATCCATTAATTTAGACATTTAATATAGTGACTTTTGAAGTGATTTCTCAACATATAAATAAGATTGTTATTTACAATCGTAAGATAGCTTGAAGACATTATATTCTATTCTCCACATATCTTTAGTTTATATTTCTCGTAGTATATTGATATAAAATAATAGTAATAACTTGTCTTAGAGTTCGTTTGGATTGACTTAAAAAAAGTAGCTCAAAAAATAAAAAGTCAAACTTAAATGACTTTTAAATAAAAAAATAAAAAAATAAAAAATAGGGAGATGCCTACTTTTGATTTTTAACCTTTTAAAAATTATTTTTAATTTTGTCAAACATTTTCTAATTTATTTTAACTCATTTTTGAGATATTTTAATTCATTTTTATATTTGTTAAACACTGTCAAAAAGTCATAAAATTACTTAAAAAAATAAATTTGACTAATTCTTAAATCAATTCAAACACGTTTTAGAACCAAATCAATCATAACGGGTCATCTTGCGTCCAAACATAGGAGATCCGATCCGCTGCGGGAAAAAAAGGTCGAGAGAAAATAAAAGGGAAAAATGGAAAAATGCAAAAATAGGCCGTGAGCGAAGAAGTATCGGATAACGCTTCAACCCTCGGACGCCCGCCCTTCATTGCTGCCGCCTGTATCGACTTTGTTTCAGGTTCTTGGATTTTAGGGCTTTATTTCTACATCTTTCGTTCTCATGTTATGATTTATATAATTAGAGCCTTCACAACCCTATATTGTTTCAATTCGATTTTCTCGCATCTGAAACCCTGGCGAGAATTATACAATCAGTCTCTTTGATATCTATTTTGGGCTTTGGGTATTCAACAATTTCTTCTCTTTGCTTTCTTAGATACAGTAAATTTTATCTCTCGTATGTAGCCAGTTATCAATTTACTGTTTCTGCTATTAATCTTATATTTTCTACTTTTTCGGTCTTGTACGTGTCATTATCTCTCTGTTGTACTATTTTTTTTAGTTGGAGGTTGATAATGGAGCGAGGATTGTATGATTATCCCTTTTCAGTAATCTCACTGTAATCTTAATCTTTTTGATCTTTGAAAGTTGACTTGATCTGCTTCCCTTGGCTAGTGGCTACAGAGATATATTAACCGGGTCACTGGGTAACTGAAAAATATCTTACTTGTTTCCTTAATTGAACAGGCATGCCAATGAGCTATTGTACTTTATGAAGCTTGTTTGTTTATTATATTTTGCCTCTTCTGTCTACTTGCTTTTAATAAACGATTTTACCTCATCTGCATGTCAGTGTACTTGATTGCATGCCAATTTCCACCTTTCTCCTTTACAAATAAGGATAGATTGTGGGTAGTTGGACCCCTGATGCTCTTGAACACATCTTTTCAAAGCAATTGTAAAGGTAGCTTACTTATTTTTTATGTTGTTTTTAGAAGCTCTCGACTTACAATTCATAGAGAGGGTCTCGTTGATCAAAATTGAGAGAGCATGATTATGTTGTAGTGGTAATTATTTTGGCATGCTTTGACAATGGTGGCTGATCAGTGGAAGAAACGTCTACGTGCTATCAACAATATTGACTGTCCTCTGGACCCCCATGGACTGAAGAAGAAGAAGAAGCAGGGATTAGCAAGATATAATTTGAAGTTAAGATCCAACGTTGCTCTGGTTTGGGATGACAAAAAAAGGTGTGTTCTTGCCAAGAAGGAGCAAATTGGCATTTCACAGAGAGAATTGACTCCCTTTTTGGATTCTCTCTCACATCACCATAGCATATTGGCTGATGTTTTTACTCTACCTCATGAAACTTTTGAACTCAATAATTTAAGTGAGGTCCTCTCCCACAAGGTAACAGTCTATCAAGTTATGTATGCTAAATACTTGTTATTGGAAGGTATAGTTACCCTTATATCTTACTCTCTGGTAATTGATTTAGGTTTGGCAGGCAAACTTGTCAGAAGATGAGAGAGGATTTCTTACGCAATTTTTGCCAGAAGGGTCAGGACCAGATGATATTGTCTATAAATTACTGGGGGAGGAAAATTTTCACTTCGGAAATCAATTTCTTAAGTGGCAAGTCTTCCATTGCTTAATATCTTAATATGTTTGACATTCAACAATTTTTCTGTTTTTTCATATTCGGAGCTTTGTAGTTGAGGTTCCTGTGACTTCTATTGTTACTTCGTACTGTAGAATTTATGGTGGGCCTATGATATTTTGTTTTCCATCTGACAGTATTTGGATTGGTTTTCTCATTTTAGGGAATCATCAAATTTTGACAGGATTATAGTTCCCTTTTTATAAAAATAAAAGAAAAGAAAGCTAGGATATGCTTTTGAATTAAATTGAGATTAGAGTTACTGATTTTAGCATCATGTTCTTCTGATGAGATTGGAAATTATAGACTGTGGAGCAATTGTTTTAACGATGCAACGAGAGGTCGAGAGATTCATGGGGACAAAAAGATGAACAAAGGGTTCCTAGTGTTTGTGGATGTAGTTTGGTGGGATTATAATATGACACGTCGATTGTTGTATAATGGGTTGAATAAATGAATTATGAGGATCATAATACACCAATGTATCAGCTGTATCGGTGCCATATCCCTATCTTTCTATTAAATAGTGTAGTATACTTGATATTGTTAGTATGCCAGGTAGCATTTACATAGGACCAATTAGAGGAACCACACATCTCAACTTTTAATAGAACCTAATTTGACATGCAATCAACCTCCCACACTCTGGCTGTAAATATTTTCCCTAATCTAGTCTCTGATATTACCAAATGTCGTTTCACGTTAGGAGTCTGGAGAAGCATATGCTTTCCTGATTATGGCACTAGCACCGTGTGATTGTTTTGGCCTTGAATTGCAGTTCTCTAACCATCTGAGACCTCTTTTCTACTTTCTTAGTAGGGCGTGTTCTATCTTATCACCTGTGTATTGCTTCTATGGACTTTTGTTAAGTAGGTACGCAATTTTTTTTTTGACACTAGTAACATTTGTATTTTAGTCAGTACTTAGGTAGTACTGAAAAATCGTATTTACAAAAAAGAAGAAAAGGGTTATAGTCTTTCCAATGCTAAACCAAGATTTAGATAGACCCTAAAACATCTATGATTGACTCAGTCTCATTGGAATAGACATTTGTACACCAAAAACAAAACAACAAAATACATTTAAGCTTGACTTCCTGCAGGTTGTTGTTCCTATTTTCAAAACATCTATCATTTCTCTCTCTCCATATTGTCCACCATATACAAACAGGGATCATCCTCCATCTTTCTCTGTTTGTAGCCCCAACTCCAGCCTCCTCCCAACTGAAAAGAGTCTTATCAATCTTACTAGGCATACTCCAAGAAATGCCTCCGAGATTAAGGAAAATCAGCCACAGTTGATCAGTAAAATCGCAATGTAGAAAGAGGTGTCTTACTGTCTCTATATCCTTACCACATAAGTAGCATCTGTTGCATAGAGATATACCACATAACGACAATGGCTCCTCCGTTCGAGGATTTACAGCAAAGAACAAAGGGTTTGAGTAATGAAGGTTGAAGAAGAAAGAGGAAAAAATGAAAATAAAGTGAAATAAATTAGAAAAAATGAAAATGAAACTAAAAATTAAGAATTAAACAAATTTAATACGTGGCCGACAACAATTGGCGCGTGATTGCATTTTTTTTCTTGCAATTGAGGTTTGGCGAAAAGTGGGATATTTATAACACTCTTAAATTGTTTGAGGGGGTACTAGGACCCCCACAAAGTTCAGGTGTCTCTTTGAAAAAAAGGTTTTACTTTAATGGGGTAATTATGTATTTTCTCATTACCTTATAATAGTTAGTATGTTTCATGATCATTTGTACCAGAGCCATAGCTGTCAATTTTAAGCATATCCTTTCTGCATAGCATGTATAGATACTTTAACTCTTTTCATTTTCAAGTGCTTAATACTTCTGATTGGAGAGATTTTGGGCTATGGTTGAAGCATTGGGATAATCTACCTTTGAAAGTACTTTTCTGTTTCCATTTATAGTTTACTATGCAGGCCTACCTTTGCATTTATTTGGGACAGGTGAGATTTAACCCTTCACATTGATGGTCTGAGAATCTCATATTATCAAAATCTCTGGCATCTTTGCAGGGGTCAGATGATTTGTTCTGGTAGCTTTCACCCTGATAATGTTATGCGTCAGGAGCAGCTTTTCAAGGCTAACAAGAAGGCATATTACATGGAATTACAAAATTACCATGACAAGTATGCAGTTTTCTTAACTGTACTTTTCTTAACCCTTAGAACATTTTATTGTTTGCATTACATTCTACTTCTCGTGGCAGTATGATTGGGAAGTTGCAGTTATGGAAGGAAAGTTTGGAGAGCTGTAAAGACTTGGAGGAGGAAATGGTGGAGAGAATATTGAGGTGGTTTTCTTTCATTATCTTATGGTCTAGGTTATTTTCGTTTGGTTACCCTACCTTTTCAAAAAATGTTCTAGGTTTATCTAAGAAAATAAATGAGGCAGAATACGTCGGAACCCCTCATAAACTTGACACATTTTATCAAGTGCGCACTCAAACTTTGTCTAGTCATTAATGACCTACTTGGACTTGGCATTTCGATAGCCTCGACTCTCCTAACCAATCTCACCTGATGGGCATGGGCTGCCACACATTTTTCTGTGAACGTGGCATTTTTTTTTTGAAATAACATATTTTATTATATTTTTAATTTGTTAACTTATGAATGTTTGGATCATTTTTTTTTCAGGCTAAATTTGTAAAACAACTTGATTGAAACTCCATTAGGTAGGCTGATTATTTTTGTTTAGCTAAAAGTCTTAAGAGTGTCTGGATTTGGCCCAAAAAAAAGAAGACAGGAAAAAAAAACAAATACATAGTCAGAACTCAAATATTTTGTATTGAATTTTTTTTTTGAGTAAAAACAATGGAGCCCTAGTCACTTCCTTTTACTGCATTTGGCCCGAAAAAAATAAAGTTAGAACAAATAGCCGTTGCATAACTACAACAACAACATCATAGCCCGCATAGTCCCATAAAGTTGGAGTTGGGAGAGAGTAGAATGAACACATACCTTATCCCTACTTTGGTGGTTGAGAGGCTGTTTCCTATAGACCCTTGGTTCATCGAAAAACAATTCAAAGTAGTGCGGAAAAAGAAATAACGTAAGTGAAGAAGCCATGAAAAATTACTATAGAAAACATGACAAAACATTCTTAATTGTTGTTGCTACAAAATAATACGATAATCGAAGTACTTACAAGAAACAACAAATAGTAACAAAAATCTAAGGACTAGTAACTACAAGAGTAATGCCGCGATTACTAGTATGGAAGGATAAGTGAGATAAAACTCTACTATCTACTAATTTTCTACCCTATCTCCACAACCTCTTATCATGTCCTCAGTAAGTTTAAACTGGACAATATCTTGTCTGATCACCTCTCCCAATACTTCTTTCTCCCACCTTTACCCCTTCATTAACCATCCATAGCCACCCTCTTAACACCTCTGGGGCATCTGTGCATCTCCTCTTCACATGCCCAAACCATCTCAACCTTGCTTTCCACATTTTGTCCTCCACCTAAAGGATCCTCATTTTTGCAACTTTCATCTTCTGAACGTGCGAGTTTTGACTGACCAGTTCTTTGGCTCATACATCATAGTTTGTCTAACCACCACTCTGTCTTATCCTTAAATTTTGGTGCACCTTCTTATCACACAATACTCCGGATGTGATCCTCTTTTTCATCTACCTTGCACCATTACGGTGTGTGACATCATCGTCAATCTCTCCATCTTTTTGGATAATAGACTTATAAGGTACTTGAAACTTCCTCTTAGAAGAAATAAAAAGAAATACACAACTAAGACTGCATTTAATATTTAAAAAAAAAATAGATTTGGTTGGAAATAGAGGAAATATACAGTTGGAAAAAAGTTCTTTGTTTTTTCTTTGATAAAAGTTACTATATTCAGATACTTGTAAAAAAATTAAAACAAAACTATACTCATAAATCACAAAAAATCAATCACCAAAAGGTGATGGGAAGGGGGTTTACAAACTGGGTCCAAAAGGACACTGGAAAGAGCCAAAAACTGAAAAGTTGAACTTTTCACTTTCCTGTGTAATCTACCAAGTCTTCTATACCCCCGTTAGTCCTGTTTACACCAAAAATAAAGGAGCAGATCATCTTAATTTTCTGTATGTGATTGCTTCTATATTCAAGATGACTTGAGTTTCTTTCCTTCCACACTATCCACCATACGCATACTGGGATTCATAGCCACCAATCATCTGCCTCCCTTCTACCCACTCCCTTCCAACTGCTAAGCAGCCCAAAAGTAGTTTGGGGGTAGTGTGTGGAAGACATTATCAGAAGCTATGGCCTAACTATAGCACCAACATATCCATTAGAGTTGGGGTTGGAATGAAGACAGATTTTTGGAATAACCTTTTGATAGGAAAAACTAATCTAAAAGATCAATTCCCTGATCTTTACATCTTAAGCCTTCAATAAAAATACAGTCTCACAGATATGGAGCGCCAGAGGTTGGAATCTGATCCACGGGAGGTCCTTAAATGATTGGGAAATTGATGGTGTCTCATGCATGTTACAAGTTTTGAACTCCTTCTCAGGCACCTCAAGGCTCAACTGACATAGATAGACAAGTTTGTAAGTTGTGCATCAAAGGGAATTTTTCAGTTAAGTAAGCCTTTTGGAATCTAAACAATGTAACCTCCTTGACAGCTTTGTGGCCTTGGAAACTCATACAGAAGGTCAAAGTTCTCCTCGAAGTTTCATGCTTTTTATGGTTGGTTGTTAGAAGAGCTTGCTCAACTCATGACGTCCTACAAAGAAGAGGTTTCAGATTTGCTCAAGATGCTTGCTATGTGATAGGATGCAGAAAACAAGGAGTATATGTTCTTACATTGCAAGACAACTGCAAATCTGTGGTACATGATCTTTTGTATCTTGGAGCGAGTTGGGTAATACAACCATAAGTGCTAAGTACATCTCTAGTGATCCACTGATTCATTAAGCCATACTTTTAGGTTATGAATCTTCTTCTCCATAGAGCTAAGTCTTCCCTACTGAATCTCCATATCCATTTTTGAAGCAGACTTCTGTTATGTAAACTGAGATTTCTTATGCCCCCCTTCCTTGCTGTGAGTCAGTGAGTCCCACTTTACCAGGTTATAGCCTTTTTTCTCCTTGTTTCTTTTTAGTTGGGAAAAGTCGTCATTGCATTTGCAGAAGAATGAAAAGAAATACACGGCTAGAACTTCATTATTTCGGTTAAAACTTTCTTTTATTGGGAGTTGACTAGGGTGAATTCCTTTTTCACTTATCTGGAGACTTGGGGTGGCTTACAGGAAGGGCTTGACAAACTCTGGTGGGATGGTCAGTTGGTCACAGCAGTGGGAACTTTAAGGTGCACATAGCATACAAAGATTTGAACCATACCTGTCATCAGATTGAAGGCTGGCCCTAGAAGCATATTTGGAAGACAAAGATTCCTTTCAAAGTCTCTTGCTTTTGTATGGCTTCTGTCTAGAGAAGCTGTCTTCACTCAGACAACCTGATGAGAAAAGGGATAACTATATGTAAGTTACCAATTCCAAAAAAAAAGAAAAGGGATAACTATATGTCCCAGATTGCTCTGCTTATGCGGGGAAACAGCTGAGACTGTAAAACATCTCTTTCTCCACTGCAAGGTAATAGGACAAGTATGGAGGATTTTTTTTTGGCTTCCAGAGGAATCATTTGGATAATGCCAGGTAACGTTGCAGCAACCTTGTTAAGCTGGGAACAAGCAGGAAGGGAGACTATGAGACGGAGCAAGATGGAGAATTATACTAGCATGCATATGGTGGACAGTTTGGAAAGAAAGGAATTCAAGGTGCTTTGAGAATAGGAGCAACACAGTTCAACAGATAAAAATGAACTGTAATTTGCATTTTTGTTTTTGGTGTAGACTGTCCTACTCTGTAGAAGCTGTAGAAGTTCTGGATATACTAGACACCATTTTAGGTTTTAGAATAGCTGCAGGTTCTTAGAGTTCTTTTGTTGTAAATAGGGACCAGACTCAGGGAGCACTGTGTAATTGTGAATCATTTATAGAAATATACAAAGTTAGCCTTTTAAAAAAAAATAGAGTTTCAGCCATATCTTTACAGATTTGGCCCAAAATAAAGAAGAAAAACATAATTAAACTAACTGCCATTGCATCTAAAGTGGAAATAAAAAGAAATACAAAGTTGTGATAATTGTGCATTGTATCTATTAAGAAGAATACAGAATTGGAACAAATAAAGCATTTTATATGATTATGCGGCAATTAACGGGTGAAAATACCCCTTTTAGAAGTTGATTTTTTGATTTTCAATCCCAAGAGCCTAAGGAGCGTGGATACATGCTCTTTGACACATTCGTCTAGGAGGGTCGAGGCTATCAAATTGCAAGTTTCCGGGGATAATCATGATAAAAAATAGTTCAGAGGTGCACTCAATAAAATATATCAAGTTTAGGGTAACCTGATATATTCTGCCAATAAAGGATAACTCTACAATAACAACATACCCAGTGTAATTCCATGAGGGGGGTCTGGGAAGGTAGAGTGTACACAATCCTCATCCCTACCTTGGGATAACTCAGAAGAAATATTGAAATCTGTTGACAACTGCACTAGGTTATGCCATAGTAGGAGATTGTTGCAACAATCGTTTTTGTTATTTCTCCTTGATATTGTTGTTCTGGGAGTGAGCTTAACTTTCTTGGCTATCAATAAAATCTGCTTGATAAAAGTAGCTGGAAGAGAATTGATTAAAGTAAGAAACAAAGGTGAAAAGATAAAATGAGCTTACATGATAACTTAAATTGTGTTTGTATGTATATTGTGTAATTCTTAAATGATAATTGCTTTTTTCCCATTATAAGGGTCATAACAGTCCCATGCCTTTCTTTGGGTATTCAGAAAGGGCTTGACGGAAGGCACATATGGCAGTTCGCCTGATGGAGCTAAGATGGCTGCAAGATCCAGGAAAGGAGAAAAACTAAACAAGCGGAATATCCAACACAGCGATGGTGCCAAATACATGTCTTATATTAAGGTATACGTTTACCTGATTAAAAGAACATGTCTTATATTAAGGTGGCTATGCTTTGGTTGGAACATGTTACGAGTCTATTGAAAATATTCCAATGATCTTGAATTTGTTTGTTTTCTCACCAAATTCTTGGTGATCACACATGTGGCAGCCATTATTCAGTAAGATGTTGACCCAGCCATTTTTCCACTTAGTTTTTACATGGGATGCTTTTCATTTCAGTCTTTCATGTGTGCAAATTCTGTACAAACTATTGGCATTCATTGAATTTATGTTATTTTCTCGTCTCCAGTGGCTGATAGTTTCCCCATTCCTCTTCCCTTTCCTTTCTCCATCATATTTCAGGTCAGTCGAGAACACTATCAACGTGTTAAGAACAGCATGAAGCATAATAGTAATAGCATACAACCCAGGTCTCTGAGCAATGTCTTAGGTGATGTGGAAAATCTCCATGTACAGCCATTTGAATTTTATGAGGAAGAAGAACGTCAAAAATTACATGACCACTGGTTAGTTTGTGGAGCAAAACATTTCTTCTAGTATTATCGATCTCCACATTAGTTCTTAGTGAGTGTTTGTACAGGCTGCAGCTGGCAAATAGGGATGTCCCTGCTGGTTTTGCAAAATGGATAAAGAGACGTTCACAAGAATTGCAAGTGAGAATATCATTAGGTCAAGAAATGGAACAAAAACTGAATGTCCAAATTAAGGTCTGTCTTAGGAGTGCATTATACATCCAAGTTCAGAGAATCTGTTTGAATTACCTGATGATTTGTTTTTACTTGGTTTATCAGGGTAAAGAGAAAATGAGTTCTGATGGGATCTTTCCAGAACTAACTGATTGTAAAGAAGCAGAAGAGAGAATTAACTCTGATGGGATCATTGCAGAACAAACTGATAATAAAGAAGCAGAAATTACACTCTCAATGGAAGTAGAGGTTTATACTTTTAGCTTTTCTCCCCTTTGTCTTTGAGGGGTCAATGAGGGTTATCTCATCACTTTTTGAGGAATCGGTTTTGAAGATGGTTCAATGTTCCTGACATTTTTTTTTCTTTTTGCTTTTTCTAATGGAAGTTCCAGATACTTTATCTTAGTTGTCTAATTGTTAATTGTCTAAGTTTGCTCTAGGCTGACCAGCAGGAGGACAATGAAAAATCTGATCGGTTGATAGAGAAGCAAATGGAAAGAGAAATAGTAAATAATGAGGTTTCTCTACAGTCAGAGGTCAGTTATACCAATAGTCAATATAAAACAATTGTACAGACGTGAAAAGGCTTCCCCTATAATTCTTACCAACTCTTGTATGTTGAAGGGAAGATGGGTTCCTAAGTTGTCTAATTATTAAAATATCCAAGTTTGCTCTAGGTTGATCAGCATGAGAGTATGGATGAATCTGATGGGTTGATAGAGAAGCAAATGGAAAGAGAAATACTAAATAATGAGCTTCCTCTACAGTCAGAGGTCAGTTATACTAATAGAAAAATAGGCGAATTCTTACCAACTCGTGTATGTTGAAGGGAAGATGGTTTCCTTAGTTGTCTAATTGTTAAAATGTCCAAGTTTGCTCTAGGTTGATCAGCATGAGGGCGAGGAAAATTCTGATGGGTTGATCGAGAAGCAAATGGAAAGAGAAGTACTAAATAATGAGCTTCCTCTACAGTCAGAGGTCCGTTATAACAATAATAGAAAAGCAATTGTATAGAGGCAAATTCTTACCAACTCGTGTAGGTCGAAGGGAAGATGGTTTCTTTAGTTGTTTAATTGTTAAAATGTCCAAGTTTACTCTAGGTTGATCAGCATGAGGGCAAGGAAAAATCTGATGGGTTGATCGAGAAGCAAATGGAAAGAGAAATTCTGAATAATGATCCTATAAAGTCAGAGGTCAGTTATACTAATAGAAAACAAATGTATAGAGGCGAGTTCTTACCAACTCGTGTATGTTGAAGTGAAGATGGTTTCTTTAGTTGTGTAAATGTTAAAATGTCCTAGTTTGCTCTAGGTTGATCAGCATGAGGGCAAGGAAGAATCTGATGGGTTGATTGAGAAGCAAATGGAAAGAGAAATACTAAATAATGAGCTTCCTATACAGCCAGAGGTCAGTTATACTAATAGAACAAGAATTGTATTGAGTCGAAAAGGTTTAACCTAAATTTTTAGCAACTCGTGTATGTTGGAAGGTGGTCTACTTAAATACAAGGGCCCCTGTCTCATTAAATACAAATAAATGAGTGGCAGAAACTTCTGTTGAGAGTTTTTAGTTCTATTATAATTTGCCTGAGAAGATTTTTTTTTAAAGATCTCCTATGTTCTTTGATAAGATTCAAATAAACTCTTTGGTTATATGATTGTCAGGATCAGGAGGGAGGAGAGTCTGCAAGCTTATTTGATGAACAAACTCCTGATAGCACAGCTAACACCGATTATGATGACGAGTCTCTCCCTGTCTCACTCAGTCAGGATCTTGATCATGTTTCACTTGATGAGAGCAATCAGTTAGGTCACTTTAAGCTGGATTCTAACGAGAACAATATAATCCAGCAGGCAGATGAAGTTTCCCCAACTGTATCAGAGTATCCAGAAGGGTTGAATAGTGTAGATGTTCCTGTTGATCAAGGGGATCCTCTTGCTTCTACCAGTGATGGTTGGCCAGCAATTAGCATAGCTGCCTCTTATGGGTGTGCCACTCCCATAAGTCATGAATATTCTTCTGCCGAGGAGTTGTCACTAGGGCATCCTCGAGTTACTGAAGAGCGAGCCGCTAGTCTTATTAATCTGGAAGCTGTCCCAACAGGAAAGGATGCTGGAAGGGATATGTTGCCCAGAGAACCCAGTGCCGTTTCTCTTTTTGGTTCATACCCTCAGAACAGGAATGAAATATTCCACCCGTTTTTCAAGGATCCAGATAGTTCATCTTACAACCGTGAGCAGAGACAGTCTCCTCTGGACTTCCAACCAGCAACCAATCTGATGGTGCAGCAAGGTCAATATTCTGGTCATTTTAGGGAGCAGCTTCATGTGCAGTTACCAATTGAGCTACGACACAAGGGGCTGAATGATCTCCTCATGCATCAGAACTTTCAAGGGAATCTATACCCAGATGGAAGTCGATATTCTTTCCCTAGGCATGAACAGTTGAATGTTGGCATGCAAGATTGGGCCGTCAATTCTGTTCATGTGTCGACACCGCCTCAAACTCATCTAAGCAGTGGAGACTTGTTAAGTCAGAATTGGTTCTCTGGAGAGAATCATGCCCGTGGGGGCTGGTCTACTTTAGGAGGTGTTGGTGGTCCATCTCAGAGCATTGGAAGCGTAAACAACTCAGATCAGAGCTTGTACAGTGTTTTATCTGAGTGTAACGCACTGCATCAAAGTGGCTCTTATAATCTATCAGGCTCAAGAGAACGGTTGATCCCTTCAAGGAACTATGGTGAGATAGGCGTGGGAGTTCCCACAACGAGCAATGCCTCACAGCAACAAGCTGTTTCCCTTAGTTACATGAGTAGCCAGGAAAGTCCTAGTGGCCTTAAACCCAATGGTCTTGGATGGACGAGCATGTCTACTCAGAATCCAGGGTACCATGATTCGATGGGCAAACCATTCTTGAGGCCCTGGAATCCATAGGGATGTTGTCTTGCACAAGGATGCGAGGCTACAAGAGTCGTCGGGACAATAAATTTTTACATTTTACACCACAAGATGTAGGCGGCTATGTTCATGCAGCCGGATTTTATTGCAATTGTTTTTGAGTTGAGACTGCTGCAAGTCTTTTGTTTTCTTGATGATGACCAAGCCTGGGGGGCATTTTGTACATACATACATTAGACAAATCTAATGTCGGTGTATATACTAGATATTTATTTATGGATATAGGGGAAGATTGGTTTAGCTATGGAGGTTGACTGGTTCTTTAAGTAGACTAGATATATTTAGTAGCTAATGTTTTGGCGGTTAAATAAAATGTCCGGTATGTGCTTATTGGTATACGGGATTTCTGTTTTATTTTTAGCTTAGATCATTGTAGAAACACTTCCAGCGATGTAGCTTGATTCAGTAATCCTTCATTAAAATTAACGAGAAGAGCGGGGTGAATTATGTTTATAAAATATTTTACTGATCATTTTGAGTGAATAATTAATCATGTTACAAATAGTAGTAAAGAAGAAAAAAGAAGAGGCCAAAGGCAGGACCTACCGTAAAATAAAAATAATGAAAGAGGGAAGAGGCGAAAGACAGGACCCACTTGTATGTAATTAAGGGTGTGTTTGGTACGCAGGAAAAAAATCTTTTTCAAAATTTTCAAGTTTGGTTGGTTTAAAAATGTAATATTTTTCAAATCAACTCATTTTCTTCAAATTTAAGGAAAATGACTTCCCTTCCAAAATTATTTCAAAATTAAGGAAAACATTTTTCAAAACTCTACTTAATACTATAACTTTTTTTCTTTACCCATACCCCGTACCCGACCCTCTCCATTCAAAAAAAAATATTAAAATTTTAAATTTCAAATATATTTTTATCTCTACCACCAAACCAAATCCCCCTCCAGACCATCCCGTCAATTTTTTTTCTTCCTATTTTACGCCACCCAGCCCTATCCCCCGTCCATTTCCGTCAAAAAAAATTTTAAAGAAAAAAATATTTTTGAGAAATATTTCAAATTTAATTTTTTTTAAAAAAAAATTGTTTTTGAAAAATATTTCAAATTTTAAAAAAATTCATTTTTATACCCCCACCCCCGCGCGACCTCGTGAAAATTATTTTTTGAAAAACGTTTTCGTGGGTCAGATCATGGGTCAAATCTCAGGGTTGGATTTTGGAACGGTCATCAAGTTTTGTCCTAGTTTGGGTGTCGGGGTCGGGTCCTAAATCAATTATCGTGGTTGATTTTCGGATAAAAAATTATTTTTCTAAAGAGTATTTTTTATTCTCAAGCCAAAATAAAAGATATTTTCTGAAAATTATTTTTCATTCACCAACCAAACATTGAAAAAAAATTTCTACTCATGAACCAAACCTGAGAAAATAAGTTATAAATCCATTTATTTTCCAAGAAAACATTTTCCATGAAAAACATTTTTTCTTCGTACCAAACACACCCTAATACTTAATAATTTCGTCGGTTGATATCATCCTACCGTTACACTTGCACCTCACTTTTTATTTCCTTCTTCGTTACCGTCGCCTTAAGTGAAAAGAGCGCTTTGATCCTCTCCTTGTTTGTGTCTTTGGAATCTTTTTTGCGGAAATGGAGAGGAAGAAAGAGGTGATCCGATTGGAGCGGGAGTCTGTTATTCCAGTCCTCAAACCCAGGCTCATCATGGCCCTCGCTGACCTTATAGGTAATCCAATTCTACTTTCTGCTAATCATCACTCAATCTCTTTCTTTCTCCTTCCTATTTTCCGGTCCTGAAACCCCCTTTTCCCTTTTCTCTAGTACTAATCTGATAATTTTAAGTTTCTCTTCACCGGGCCTACTTTTTTATGTTTACCAATTATTGCATTTAAACCTACGATGTTACTCCTAACCTTGCTGCCTGTTAAGGTTTTTACTCTTAATTTGAAAAATTTAATGCAATTTGACCTTCCCCAGATTAATTTTTGTCTGAAACTTCCAAGGTAAGCCAGGTGACTTGTCTCAATTAACTACTGTTTCAGTATAAGACACTTCCACTCAACTCTAAAGTTTAACACTTTTCTCTTGAATTTGTAACTAGTTGGAGCCCGTTATGTGAATCCTCATCAACTATTCTGCTCCATTTGGTCTTGTTTTATTCCACTAAATAAATTGTCTTTTAGGTCAAATATGGGGTTCTCTATAACCGGGAATACTCTAAATCTTACACTTCCCTTACGTGGTCACACAAGCTTAATATACTCTAATCCACCTATAAAGGCTTCCCATCTTTCATCAAGTCCTCGTGGATTCTAAGAAATTGTACCTCTTTTGAAACAACTTCCTTCTATGTGATTTGTTGTATAGGTAAGTAGAAATTATATTCAAAGTTAAAACAATGATACTAAGTTAGTGCTGGACAATTCAAATGGCGGGGAGGCCCTTTATCAAAAGGAGGAGGGATCCTGTGCACCATTCATGTGAATTTTTACACAGACACTTGATGGATTGAAATCCCAAAAAGGTTTCAAACTCTTTCTGCACTGTATAAGTTTTGACGTCTTAAATGTTATAACTTTTTACACAAATGTAAGTTTTACCTTCTGTATAGACATAAATCATGTCTGTGTCTTTCTTTAAAATTGTTTTCATTGCTACCTTTATGAAAATTGTATAATGTTGCATGAATCTCTGTGGTTCTAGTTCTCTTCTATGTTTTTATTTTTTTATTTTTTATAATTGATTATTCAAGTAACAGTTTTGATTTGAGGTTCTAATGATCCCGACTTCCTCCTTGCCCAGAACATAGTTCTGACCGGGCTGAATTTCTGAAGCTTTGCAAGAGAGTTGAGTACACAATTCATGCTTGGTATCTTCTACAATTTGAGGATCTCATGGTAATACAATTTTATGTTGCTTTTCATTTGATCAAATATGCTTTCTCCATCATTTTACTGCAAATGAATTTAATTTGCTGATGTTGATATTGTGTTGATCAATAGTATTGTGTGATTGCAGCAATTGTATTCCTTGTTTGATCCTGTGAACGGGGCTCAAAAATTGGAGCAGCAGAAGTTATCTCCAGATGAGATTGATGTTCTTGAACAGAATTTTTTGACATATTTGTTTCAGGTAAAAAAGATGTAGCTTCTTCTTAATTTTTCTCTCTCTGGTATCTGAGCCAGCTATATGAGCTGTTTAGATTCATAATATAACATGCAAGCCCAAACTGCCTAGCCAGTGTACTTGAGAGATAGAGACTTGAGTTTTCATTTGTTGGCCCTCAAAGATCCGCAGGTGTCACTCATAACACATGGCAGTCGGATTTCTTTTGATCAACTTCAAATGAAAGCATTTCTTTAAGATAAAAGAGGACTTCTCGAGACTAAAGATTAAAAATAAATAATAATGATAGAAGAGATAATTCAAAAGCCACTTCAGTTTAATTCCAGAGAAGGGTTTAGTTTTAGCATTTATATTTTTTTCCTAGAAATTTGTTCTCCGCTAGAACAGGGTTGAGATATCTTTGTTAAACACTTTGAACTAAGGTGACATTCTTCTATGAAGGATTTGGAAGTTGATTGAATCTTTCCCTCATTTTGTCTGGCCATTGACTGATCTAGAAAGTTTAAGTTAGAGAAAGTCGGAAACATGGCTGGTGGTGGAGGCTAAGCCTTTATCTCAAGAAAATGCCACTAACTCTGATGGTAGGGGAAGTCTGTCACCATCTCATTCTGTCCGACTCCCCAGCAGTATCTGCCCAAATGGGATTTTGAGCACCCATGTTGGACCTATCGGTGACCACCATCAACTGCTATAATCAATTGTATCCGCATATCTTTAGTCATGACATTAGTGTTCCAGTTAAAATTTATAAAAACTCCAATCTCATATGTGTGTCTGTGGGTTTATATATAATCTTCATTTATTTATATAATAATATCTGTGTGTGTGTGTGTACCATGGCCCAATAGTTCAACAGAAAAAGGGAAGTTAGAATAGTTTCGATCTACGGCCCTGTATGGAGGGGCTGACCTTTACGAACCTTCAAGTGAAAACCATACCTGTGGACAATGTGTTATCCTCTTTCCTGGCCCTCAAAAAATATCTATAACAACAACAAAAAAAGAATCATACATCAATTATTAAGTGTAAGATCCTCTGAAATTGAAGAGGCTGTATCACATTGCATAATTGATCTAGCTTCCTCATGGATACACATCAACTTGTTAAACATTGGAACTGTAGGAAGATGAGAGGGATCACAGCGTGTCCTTCTATTGTAGAGGTAGCCATTAAAATTGAGAGAAAAACTTCTTGGTTTTACTTAGGGGAGGAAGACAACTAGTGAGGTGAATGGTAAGAGGTCTAGGTGTTTTTCTTCAGGAAGTGGGAGTTTCTTCTTCCTTCAGTTTTCCTCATATTTTCCTCTTCTTCTTTGTTATTCTTAACAAATATTTCCCATGTGCAAAATTGAATGGAAGGGGAATATTTCTGTGTTTCAATCATGGTGGCTATATATTAATTCATTTATCTCTAAAGTTGTTTCCCATTGTTTTGCATTGCGTTCTCTTGCTATTGAGACTAAGCTTGTAATGGATTTTTAAACTTGCATCAAGCTCTAAGAGCAGTGAATTCTGAAGGGAAGTGGGGATGGCATTTGTGTTTTTTTGCGTGCCCTTATTTGATTATCCAGTTTTTATCCTCATTTGTCTTATGCTGATGCAGATTATGGACAAAAGTAACTTTAAAATAGCGAGTGATGAAGAGATTGATGTTGCACATTCCGGGCAGTATCTTCTAAATCTTCCAATCAGTGTTGATGAATCTAAGGTTTTTAGTTGCTTCTGCATATAATTTGGTTCAAACAATTATTGGTTCTCTTGATATAGTTTCTTTTTGGCATGTTGACTTTGCGATTCATTCTACCTTATCCTGGATGCAGCTTGACAAAAAACTTTTAAAGAAGTATTTTGCAGAGCATCCTCACGAGAGCCTTCCAGAGTTCGCTGACAAGGTATCACTCTTACTGAAGCTTCAAGTCGCTATTTAAATTGAGGCGTTTACTCTTTTTGGGACGCTTGGTATGGAGTTAACGGCTTCCCAGATGCTAGGTCTACAAGTGTAGTTTCTGGTTATAATTATGACATTTTCACCGAATTGAATATTTGCCAATTTGTTTCTTGTTGGTGTGGAATTCAAGAATGCAACTTGATTCCTTGATATCCACATATGGTTTCCATACCTCTTCCTTGATTTGCAACAATTAGGATCGACTTTTAAAGTGTGTGTATCACCTCTACCTCTACATGTGATGCTATGAAGCTATTATTTCCATCGTGAGATTAGGTGTCAGGGATGTTCATTGCTGCCGCTTGCTTTTTTTGGCAGAAGGAATTCACACTCCAATCAAAACACGAACAAAAGTTTGCGACCATTTAATTCAAGGAACTTCGTTGTTATATTGTGCTTACTGGCCTTTTCTACTTTTACTTTGAAAACAACCTCTCTATCCCGGAAAGAGAGGTAAGGGGTCTGCGTACGCCCCACTTGTGAACAATAATTTTTATTAAAAGAGAAGATAATTTTTGCAATCAAGGGTTTAAAATAGTGCACACAAGCAATTAACAACGGGTAATAGTTACTTGACTGTTTCTTTGAGTCTGCAAACCATATCATGGATGGACATGGGTGTATTTGGCTGTTCAACTATATGGTATATCAATGTTTTACATTGTCCTGAAACTTATTAGGTTTATCAGTGTGTAGTATGAATATATACTTTTCTTAAGACAATTTCGTTGCCGTTTCCTGATCTGATTTGAATTGTATTTAGTGCCACCATGTTATTGTCCATTTTATATGCAGTATTATTGTATTATTGTATTATTCCTACTCAAGGGTAAAGGATGAAAGTGAACAGTTTGATCATGCCACTGAGTTACTTTTTTCTTTTTCAGTACATAATCTTTCGTCGCGGCATTGGAATTGATAAGACTACGGATTACTTTTTCTTGGAAAAAGTGGATATGATTATTGCACGCATTTGGGGATGGATTTTGAGAAAAACAAGGTGTGTGGCTTTTAGATACAAAAAAAGCAGTAGTATGGTAAACCTGTTTACTGTTTGCATTGTACTCAAAATGAAGTTCCTACCTTTCTGAATCCTTCTGATAGACTGTTTTCGAGGAGATCAAGTTCACGGCGCCAGAAGAATCCAAAAATGGATGATGGGATCAATAGTGAAGCAGAAGATCAGGACTTATATGTTGAACGGATCCGCATTGAAAATATGGAACTCAGGTCTAATAAGTGGTCTTTGTGGTTATTTCTATTCTTTGCTTAAACTGATATGCTGCTTTAGAAAGTTCATACGGCACTTCTGTATCTGTGGATCTTTTTATCAAACTATGGTTCTCAACAAAAGAGATTCAATCGTCTATGCAAAAGGGACCTTGTAAGTACACCAAAGAGAAACTAGAGACAAAACACTACTTTGCAATTTTACAACATCTTGCTCCACCCCTTTAAGTGCCTTCCTATTTCTCTATTCCAAATGACCCGCATGATTGCTATAGGGGGAACATTTCATGCCTTCTCTTCCCCCTCTTATTAGTCCAACTTCATAAAGTCTCCTTCACCGTGTCGGGCATCACCCATTGCATCCTAAACAAGTTGAGGGCCACACTACATAACCAATCAGCCACGTCGCAATGCTATAGTAGATGATCTACATTTTTCGCTTGCACTCTTACACTTAAAACACCAACTAACATAGGTGATCCTCCTCTTCAAATTTTCCGTTGTTAAGATCGCACCCCTTGCCGCCAACCATACAAAGAAACACACCTTTCTCGGAGCTCTAGGGATCCAAATATAGTCATGGGGGAAAGTACATTCCCCTCACACTAGTAATCTCTTATAAATAGAGCTAACAGTGAATAATCCATCTCCACTCTTTCGCCAGCTCCATACATATGACAAATTATTAGGAGTGGCTAGCCCATTCAAAAGTTCAATCAAATTGTGAAATTCTTCCGTCTCCCAATCCTGGAAAGATACACGATACATATATTAGGGAAGACTTCCCTCAACTCAACTCGTTCTCCCCACACCACTTATGTGCCCAAACACTAATCCTGATTCCCTCCCAACCTTTAAGGAAATGTCCCCAAAAACCTACCCACCCATACATAATACTCCTCCACAAACCACACCCATACATATTTATAATGTTTCTAGTCCTCCATCCCCCTTCCATAGCACCATATGTTTCCGCTACCGCCCCCTACAAAAAGCATTCTCCTCCACCCCAAATCTCCATCTCCACTTCCCTAACATAGCTTTATTGAACACCTTGAGGTATTTCACATCGAGTCCTCCCCATTCCTTTGGAGAAGTGACAACTTCCTCGTTCACAAGATGATGCTTTATTGTGCCTTCCGATGTATCCCATAAAAAGTTACATTGAAGACATTCCAACCTTTCGGTTACTTTGTTGGGGCCTGACATGAAATACATAAGAATGTTGGACAAAGTGCTTTTGATCAACACTTCCTTTCCCCCCTTTTGACAAGTACCTCTTTTGCCATACCGCTAGCTACTTCTGCACTCTCGATCACCGGATTCCACACTGTAAGGTCTTTGCTAGAAGCACCCAAAGCTAGACCCAAATAAGAAATAAGTAGAGTACCCACCTTGTTGATAAGATTCAGGGTACTAAATAAATAAGAAAATAATGCGGAAGCGAAAATAAACTGATTAAAGACAAGAATTGAAAGATATGCGAAATTTGAGGATAAAACCTCCAAATTCAAAAGAATGTCCTAAGAAACCTAATTAATCTTAGTATTAAAAATTAGCAGGTTAAAGCTAATTTATGATACAAATATAGCCAATTCAAGAACTTGGATCAAAAAGTGACAATAATTAGTGTAAGACTAATTACCATCTTTAATTCACGAATAATAACCAAAAATATCAAGTTTAAGAATTAATCTCTCCCCTTAGGCATCGTTCTTATAAGGTTGTAAGATAAATCTCAAGTAGCCACACACAAAGGTGTAAAGAAGAGAAACTCTTAATTAATAATAATGTTGGTTGTCTTAAAATAATAAGATCAACCCCTATATATAGGGAAAACCAATCCCAAATAGAGTGGGATTCAAATCCTACTTTATGGAAACTTTAAACTAGGAAAACTTTAAACTAGGAAACTTTTAAACTAGGAAACTTTAAACTAGCAAACTTTTAAACTAGGAAACTTTGACTTTAAGCGTTCAACTTTTTGGGCTCTTTTATTGGGCTTCGTGTGGCCCAATCTTCTTCCATTTGGACTTGGACTTGAACCATAAATGTGTGTAGCACCTACTCCATTCTTCTCCACCATTCTTGGACTCGTTCTTGGGCTTTTCTTCCATGAAAAGCATCTTCTTTATTTCCCATTGAAGTCCAACAATCTTGGTTTGCAACTCCTTATCTTGTGACCTTGATGATTGTCTTCTTAGGGCTTCTATAGCATCATCCTTGTCCATGGAGCTATCATATGCTATCTCAATATTATTCACTACCCCCACCAGAGTAATCTCACATTTTCTAATGCTGACACAACCTGGAACCAAATAAGAATCTGTCTCAATTCTCAAATGATCTAGCTGGGATGCATTAGACCAACGTATCATCTGCGAATTAAAGATGTGTAACTGTCACATTGTTGTGCTCTCTAAAAGAAGCATCAAAACCCTTCAAAAGATCTCCACCCAAAGCTTCCATTATCAAGTTGAATAACATAGGAGATAAAGGATCCCTGTTTCAATCCCCTCGAACTCCGAAATAAGCCACAGGGACTCCCATTCACCAATACAGAGAATCTTGCCGTAGAAATGCAAAACATGATCCATCTCCTCGACTTGTTTCCAAAACCCATCTTCGACATAATGAAATCCTAGAATTCCCAACTCACGCGCATAAACTTTCTCAAGGTCCAAATTACATAAAATACCCAACTCACCCTTCTTTCTGGACCAACCACTTCATATGCCACCAGAGCTGCATCCAGCATGAGACGTATTACATCATGCATCATGGAGAATAGAGATGATCCAATTGTCTTGCAGGAGTTGATATGAGATTTCAATAGCCAAGGATGGGTCTCTCGGATTTGTTGCAAATGGAGTATTTTTTTCGGTGAAGATTCTATTTGACTGACTCCCACAACTCTATTAACAACTGGAATCTTCATGAGATGGACAGTGCATCTCATTTTTCTTCTTCAAATGTTTTGGGTCTTCGGTGATAAAGCATTTAAGCAGTGTGGTGTATTACTTTATATCTGCCACAGATTGTGCATGTGTCTATTTGTACCTGGTTTAACAATGAACTGTACTCGTTTTTGCACTGACTTTTGTCCTTTTAAACAACCATATCTTCATAATGCCAGGAGTAATAGATTTTCCTTGCATCAAGTGAAAGAAAGTAGATGCCAGGATCAGATTGTGATAGCCAGCTAGGAATACCTATGAAAATAGTAAGGACCACTTCTAACTGACGAATAATGCCTCCATCCTTTTTGACCTCTACTAACTGAGTGACGACTTGGATAACCCATTCTATCCGATGTTTAAGACTGAAACATGTCATCCAAGACCATATTTATTCAGGGAAAATCAAGGACTACCAAGGGCAAAGCATTTATGCATTCAAACAAAAAGACTTTTAAGGATATGGATTGAATAACCTAGAACCACTGTAAGCCTTTCTGAAACCATGCATAATGATTGGATGAAATGTTCATGCTCTGTTCTTGGATTTACACGTGAACTTGAAGTTGTCTTTCTTCTTGACTGTCTGTTACCCTTTTAAAAGACTAAAATGACTCGATATGCTAGATAGTGGGCCTCGAATAGAGAGTTATAGTGGCTTGACGGGATGACTTGAGTGGGAGAAGCTCAAATCGGCACAATTTTTGATGGGCTGAAAGCTCAAACCGATAGAATAAGCAGAGATTAGAACTAGAGGAAAAAATGGTTGTGAACGAGTGTACCCAAGATTGACTCTGATAATATAAAAGAAATTGGGCATCCAACCCAAAAACTTAAGCCACTAGGTGGGGTAACTCAGGAAGTTGGTCGCCCATTATAACTCCAGTTGGAAATCTGTAAACAGACAGATTTAAGAATTGAGAAGTATTCTGATATGATATGAAAGAATTTGTTCCCTCTGTTTCTTTTAATTGTTAAAGGTAAGTACATTAACTTCAGCAACAAAAGAGTGCTGTAAATTAAGTATAAGAGGAGGCTACATCACGAATTGTGTAATGAGCTCAAGAAGGCAATCATGGGATCTATTTCCTTTGCAATAGCCTTGTTGCACCAAAAAAAATAAAAATGAGGAGAAGATATGCATTTTTTTATACTAATTACAGATTCAGATTTGCTCTTAAAAACTCTCGCAGTCCTTTTTTATTTCAGATAGTCCACCATATCACTGCAGGGAGGTATTCCAAATTTTCCTATTCACCTTACCAAGATCACTCAAGTGCCAGAATTGTAGTAGGTCCTTTGATGTTCTTGGCATTACCAATTTAATTCCCAATAAGTTGAAAAGAGAACTCCTTATTTGAGATGTGAATGTACTATGAAGAAATAAATGGTTGATATCTTCAGCTTCATTGTTACAAAGCAAGCATCTGCCACATAAATTAACTTCCCTTTTCTGATGATTTCATGTTTGAGACAAGCTCCTTTCGCCAGCAACCACGCAAAACATTCCACTTTCTTAGGAGCTTTGTTTTTCCAAATGCACTTCCAAGGCAATTTTCAGCTGGGGAAGGAATTATTTGTGTGTAGCATGTGACTAACAGAGAAAACACCACTTAGCATCACATTTCCATGTAAAGAGTCATCCCTGGACAGAAGGGGAGGTAAACTATGTAGATGAGACAACAAAGAACAGAGACTGTTCACTTCTGAATCATTAATATTAAGTCTGAATGTAATATCCCAGGGAGAGTTGGACCAATTTTCTGATATTGGTGCTTCAGGATTCTGTGCCACTGTTGATAGGAGAGGATATTGATCCTTTAAAAAGGACAGAGCCCAACCAAGTTTCTGTCCAGAATCGTACTTGCTTACAATTCCCAATTTCTAATGAACTACATGTCTGAAAAGTGTCCGAGTGAATTCTGAGATGCTTCCACATGTGTTGGAGAGGTGTGGCTGTTTGGTAATCCATGGATTGAGAAATTCATATATTGTCACCAATACAACAGCATATCTCCACAATGCTCCCACATCCTTGTTGAATCTCCAAAGCCACTTAAGCTGCAACTTGTACTTTGAACCTCTGTCTCTATGCCCAAACCTCCTGCCTTCTTGTCTTTAGACACTGCACTCCCATTTAACCAAGTTAAGGTCTTATTCTCTCTATTACCCTGCCACAAGAAGTGTCTGCGTATATTGTCTTTCTTAAGCACCCCTGATACTGACAAAGTGTTACCCTCGTTCTTTATTGCTTACGAAATATAGAGATCTATTATCTTAATTATAGATGCCAGAAATCTTAATCAAATTCCCATCATTGTAATCTCATTACTAGCAAAATACTTGAAGAAGACACCGGCAAATAATTTCTCTAATCAAAACTCTCCCTCCAAATTGTTGATGCATGACTAGTTGACTAGTTGTAGCAACGACTTTTGAGCAAATCCCTGACAAAGTAAATATTGGATGCTTTCGTGTTTCCCTTCTGTCTTTTCTGTCCATGTAACTTTACCTTTCAGCATTGATAAGCCTGAATGTAATTGGAAAACTCGGATTAATCAATTCTGTGCATGGCTTGTAATGTGTTTACTTCTTAGAGCAAGAAAGTTTGTTGTCTAATATCTCTGAATGCCTTGACTGAACTCCTTGAAGCGGATGACCAGTTGTTGAATTCACCACCGTTAGCTGATTAAGTGACATTAATAATTGTGAATTAATGACACTAGCACTAACAATGTTTGCTTTCTCCTTTGTGTTCCTGTTGTTTATTACCAACTTTTACTTTTGTTTGCGTGTGTGTCTGAATCCAGTTTACGTAGTCTGATGAGCAAGATAACAATTCAAGAGCCTACTTTTGACAGGATAATTGTTGTCTACAGGTACAAGTTCCCATTCTTTGCGGATTATTTTTAATTTTAAGTTCAGTAATTTGCTTGAAGCGCATTTTCTGCACAAATAATGCTCGTATTTTGTTCCTTTAATTTTCACTTGTTGTACACTGCTGTGTTGTTTGCAATAATGGATTCAAGTTGTAATTATGCAGAAGAGCTGGTACCTCAGCAAAATCGGACCGAGGAATTTATGTGAAGCATTTCAGACACATTCCAATGGCTGACCTGGAAATTGTCCTGGTATGATTTTTTTTTTCTTATTGTTTTCTTTCAGCCTCCCAACTATGTAGTATGTGTACTTTTTCTTTGGGGGGTTGAGCTTCTTATAAACTGTTACATCTTGATAATATCTTTCTCTTTCTTTTTAGCCAGAGAAAAAGAACCCCAGTTTAACTCCAATGGATTGGGTCAAATTCCTTGTGTCTGCTATAGTTGGTCTGGTTAGTTATTTTAGATCTATACGATTTGACTGCTCTACTTTCATCGTTCCTTTAGAACTTTGTTTTAAACTCTGGTATTCCTTAATTCTTTTAGGTTGCTGTTGTGAGTTCGCTTGAATTGCCTAAAGCTGATATATGGGTCATGTTTGCTATCCTCTCCACAGTGATAGGCTATTGTGCAAAGACATACTTCACGTTAAGTGTTCTGTTGATTTCAGTACTATCTGTCTCAATATTAATAGATCACAAAGTGTTATCTATACCCGTTTAATTCTTACCTGCTGACTGTATTCTGCACTTCTGCATTTTGTCATGCTGAGACACTAGTTTTATATTTTGAATGCATCAGATGATTGCGAAGAATGTAACTCATTACTAAGAACATCTTCAAGCTGGTATTTTAGTGGAACTGATTTCCTTAACTTGCCTGCAGGTTTCAACAAAATATGGCTACATATCAAAACCTGATTACACAGTCAATGTATGATAAACAGCTAGATAGTGGAAGGGGTACTCTTCTACATTTGTGTGATGATGTGATTCAGCAAGAAGTATGTTAGCTTCTGTCTTCTTTTCCCCTTCAAATGCTTTTCCATTCAATCATATGAATTTCCAGTAATGTTATTACCTACCTCCTTCTCTGGTCAACAAAGGATAATAGAACTGAAAATAAGCTTTTCTTTTTCATTTCTTAGTGATATCTATGGGCGCAGTGGAACGTAATTAACAATATTTATATCCTTCACTTCTAATTGCTGGCCCGGAACCATGGTCATAAAAAAAAGAGCATATGATGGTCTTCTTGATTATATACTGTTGCTCCCAATTGCACACGCAAGTGTACGTGGTCGCAAGTAATATAGTGGCTCTTAAAAGAACCAGATTATCGAACCCAAAGGACTTGTCAATTAACTATTTTTACTAAATTATACTTGTCTAATTATTTATTTAAGAGTGTAAGAAGAAAAGAATGCAGGAATAAAATAATAAAATTACTTACAGTGATTTGGAAAATTCCAGAGCTGCGGCATGCGTATGGTTTCATGTATCACATCTCATGCATGAACTAATTTAGGTTATCAAGTTACTGATTTACAGGGTTAATTGTATGAGTCGGGTCTCTCGACCTCTAGTCGCCTACTCCAATTAGTTGTTCTAACTACATCACTGGTGAGCATTTATATTTCATCTTGTTTCGTAACCAAGCAAGTTGTTCGTCCGGGCGTCACTCCTGAACACACATCAACTCAATGGATGATCGAGCTTTCTATATTCTCTGGTCTATCTACCCTCTCCTCTCTCAATTTTAAGAATAGACAATAGATTTATCTTATGGTGATCAAGCATAAAATACTAAAACAAAAATATAAAAGTAACTTATAATGACAACCAAGAATTAATTCAAAATAATCGATGTTCAACAATTACCCATAGCCACAGCCCCAGAACAAGGGTCTTTAGCTACTAATCTCTAAGAAAATAAGAAGAAGAAAAGAACCCTAAAAAGTATTGACAACTTTATACTTTGATGCCCTATAATTGATCTCCTCTGATTGCTTTCCTAATAATTATTTTGATGGGCTATTTATAGATGTAGAAAACCCAAAAAGTAATTGAGTCCAAAATAAATTAGGAACTCAAAACCTTAACAGAATTGGATTCCGCGTGAAAACTCGTTTGATGTAGCCGACTTGCATTGGAATATTGCCTTCGTGGTTGACGCGTGGCATTTGACTATATTGAAATTGCAACTTTTGATTCCAATTAGCATAGGAGTATATTATTTTATAAAATTTAATCCATTAAGCTGCCTGCTTGATTTCCTTCTTCAACTTTCCTTTAATTCGTTTTAGCTCCAAACTTCTTCAACTTTACACCAATTTACTCCTACAAATAAAATATTCTATTTAGCACAATCCATAAAATTAATGCTCAAAAAGGGCAGATATAAATAATAAATATGAGGCAAATAATGATTAAAAAATATATTTTTGGCCTCACATCATATACGATAGACTAAAGAAACAATCATGAACACAGAGAAATGAAAGGAAGATATTTGTTATATTGATGTGCTGTTATAGGAAACTCAGAAATGTTTAAACATGTTCTCAAGTTTCCCACTTTTAATAAATATTATTGGATGGTAACTTGAGCTTGCATTTAGTACTGAATGTAGCTACTGATTCTGATACAATATTCTCTGATTAGTTGAACAAGTCACAGCAGGTCCTTACAGTGTCCATGCTAAATTTGCAGGTAAAGGAAGTTATTATATCATTTTTCATTTTGATGGAACAGGGTAAAGCTACTTTGGAGGTATATAATCCTTATTCTCTCTGGATGTTTGGCATGCATATGAATATTATCCTGTAGTTTTCCTTGATGCATGCTTCCATGGGGCCCATCCATTATTGTGCTACTAACATAATCTTCCATTATTCTGAGTGATGGTATAGGATCTTGATCTGCGCTGCGAGGAGTTACTAAAAGAAGAGTTCGGTGTATGCTGTAATTTTGATGTAGATGATGCTGTTCAGAAACTAGATAAATTAGGCATTGTTGCTCGGGTAAGATTGGTCTTCTGTAATAGCCTTTTTCTTTCTTTTCTTTCCCTTGACCTAGTAAATTTCTTTTCTTGCTGCCAGATATTTAGATACAGACACTTCTGTGGGAATCACATATAGAAATCTCCCACACATTGTATAGTTTATGGATCTCCGTATTTGGACGATTCCAAACTCGGCCAAGCCATTTGTTTCCTATTGCGTTGCTCATTTCTTTGCTGACTAGATGATCCTTACCACACACCACGTATATCTTCTTAGAGAAAGTTATGCGCTTTTAAGTATTAACTGGTCAATGTTTTAAACATCATCCTTTGGAATGGACATGAATGAGCTAGTGTCTTTTAAGGAAAAGACAAAGGATATCTGCAGGAATTCGTGAGTTACTCTGTAATTTTAAAACCACTTATTTACTAGAAGTCTGAAAACTTGGAAGGAGAAACTCCTCTTGGTCATAAGAAGCATTAAACCAAGATGCCATTTTCCACAGGTAGATAGAAGAAGAGACTCTAGTAGCCTTCCTTTTTCAGCGACCAGGTTGAAATGATTCAGTTAGTTTAATAGCATACGAGCATTCTCTATTGCTATACCTGGAAAACCCCTGAAAAGTCTTTTCCAATATGAAAGTGGATAGTAGCCTTCCTTTTTCAACGACCAGGTTGAAATGATTCAGTTAGTTTAATAGCATACGAGTATTCTCTATTGCTATACCTGGAAAACCCCTGAAAAGTCTTTTCCAATATGAAAGTGGATACTGTACAAATTCTACACCGATGGAACTGGAGTATGCCTGCCTGATGCATCCAGCAAAATGTGAAAGATTACTTTTGTTGAACAGATGTAAAATAACTTTACACATATTAAAGATTTTTTGGTCGAGGAGGTTTTATGTAGAAAAACATCAAGGTTTAATTTGGGGATTTGAGTGTAGAGTGCAAATAAATGTTGCTTTAGCGAAGAAAGGTGCTACCATCAGGAAAAAGGTATGAAGTTAAAATCATACTAATGTTTAAAAACCATCATAAATTTCTTATAGACTAGTTTCACGGCACGTGCGTTTCACGGCACGTGCGTTGCACGTGTGTATCGTATATATAGTATGTGATGTTGTAAAATATAATTAATATTACTAAATTAAAGCTTTTTAGTAAATAATTATAATTAACGAACATAGGACAAGTGTTTTTAAATTATTAATATATATTGTCATAGAGTTACTTGTATTTTGAGATCAAAATGACCAGATATCATTAAAACATTTCAAAATACATTCAAAGTTTAAATATGGGAGAAAGTGACATTTCTTTAATAATATTATTTCTTACTTCACTCAATTTTGTAAAAAATCTAACCAACAAAATAGAAAAAAATATCCATTCAAAAAATGTCACCAATAGCCTTTCCTCTTGAGGTTATGAACATAAATGATGTACACCATTTAAGTACAAATTTTGTCTTAAATATGCATACTTGAAATTTAGTATGTGCATGACACTAATAAGGATTACCGTAAGTATTTCAATATTTTATCTTTATATGTAACATATCTTTTACAAAATATTATTACTCAATTAATATTTGAGTAAGGCTATCATAGAGAGATGATTTTACCAAAAAAATCATTAATTTGATTTAAGATCATTTTATGATCAATCGCTATTTTCTTATCTATTTTTACATAGCTAGTAAGGAGTTTATCATGTGACATAAAGAAAAATTATATGGACCAATACATAGCCAATGAAGAAGGAAGATGAAAATATATGTTCATGTTATATTCACTCTAGTGTTCCATTTGATTTAAATCTCTTGTCACCAACACTTTACTTTCTCCGTTCATTTTTACATACATATCTATTAAAAAATAATTATTATCATGGCTATGTTATCATATTATAAGTAAAAGTGAAAATCTATTTTTGAAATAGTGAATTTAACATCAAAACTAATAATTCAATGGACTACGTTGATACCCATTGTTTTAGCAAAATTAGGAAGAAACTCCTTCGTTTGAGGGAAAAGAATAAAAAATAAAAAAACAAAGAAGAAATATCTTACCCAAATCATATGCCTTTTTTCATATCTGTTTAATATTATTGTCTCTCCCACAACTTTTCGTCACTGTTAACTCATTAAAATGGTAAGAAAAAATACGAGTGTGAATTGATGAATGATTTGCTACAATTTTTTCACCAACTCTTTCTTACGAGGTACCTCGAATTTCGTTGAATTTCGAACTTAATCAATTTTTGCAAATAACACTTGAGATTTTTTAAGAAGAAGAAGAGTAGAGAACTTAAAGAAATTGTAGTTTAAAAGTGTGAGGAACCCCCCTCTATTTATAGCTACCAAATAGTAGTATGAATAGGTGTTAATTGTGCCTTATCCGAAAAGTCACAACCTTTCGGAAAAGTCACAACCCTTTGAAAAAGGCACAACTCATCAGAAAAGGCAAAACCCTTTAGAAAAGTTACAACCCTTCGAAAAAATCACAACCCTTCGGAAAAGTCACAACTCATTGAAAAAGTCACAATCCGTCAAAAAGATCACAACCCTTTGGAAAAGTCACAACTCATTGAAAAAGTCACAATCCTTTAATTTGAAAAGGTATCTACTTTCAATATAATAAAACTAATTAAATTAATAAATAAAATAAATTGAGTATTTTTAATTGGGGGTATTATAGTAATTCAACATTCAAGTTTGGGAGTTCATGCTTTTAAGGTAGTATAGATAGATAGATAGATATGAAGGTGTTGTTTCTGTTTTTTGTGACTAATTTTCTTGTAATAAATTTCTAATTTTGAATTCCTAATCACCGAAAAAGATGGTCATAATGTTTTGTTAACAATTAATATATCACTTTGCAATGGAACGGGGGATCCCCACTCTACCAAACGACCCCTAAGTGAAGCAAAGCGCCCTACTTCGGCTTCACCCATCTTCATAATCTTGAATGGATTTATTGGAAGCAGGAACATTAAATATATTTTAGGAAAATAAGTCCTTTCCTGATATTACAAAACATATCCTTTGTAATCCCACAAGTGAGATATGGTATTGGTTACCAGAAAATGATTTTCAGGGGAAAACAGTTTTCAACAAACAGGGGATAGAAGTAAATGGCTTCCCTCACTTATGGAACTCTCTCAACTTTCAACTTAACATCATTGTGCTTACCAAAATTTAGACATTATTTTTAATTTTAATTCTAAAAAGTTCGTGAAAACACTATCCAGTATGCTAACATTACTATCAATCTTTGATAAATGCTTTTCTCCAGAAAATATTTTTTAGTTACCAACCAAACACTAGAAAATAATTGCCAAAAGATTACTTGCCTTTAGGAAGATGTCTTCCTACGATACTACTTCTCATTTTCTTAAGAAGTCCATTTAATAGCATATAAAAGCGAGGTGACTCAAGTGTAACAAATATTTGATAAGATTAGAGAAGTCAAATCTAATCTTTTTAATGGAGATATAAGGAAATAAGCATTTTCTCAACTTGGAGAATGAACATGTTATTGTGGTAAGTCCCTTTCTTGTTGGCTATTGAAGTCTATTGCTACCTTAAGTTATCCTGAAGTGAATATTTATATGTTTCTCTTGCCTCTAATATATTCTGTTCCCATTCAGGATACAATTGGACGGTATTATTGCGTTGGTCTCAAGCGCGCAAATGAGATTATTGGGACTACTACGGAAGAGCTTGTTCTCAAAGCAAAACAGGGTGCCGTTTCTTCATGATGTTATATGCCAGATGATTAGCTTCTTCATATCTTTTTTTTCTCCTCTTTTTGGCTTGTAAGAAAAAAATTGAATACCACACGTGGGGGTGTTTGCATGAGCATGCGTATTTTATTCATTACAAATCTTGGATGCTGCTACAGTTTCTTGGGCTTTCGATGTCATATTCACTGTTGAAAGAGTGCGGAAGCTCATGGATGCCTGAACTCTAAGCCTAGAAGTAGTCCTTATTGTGCTTTTATAAATGGAAAATGTTGGTACGGAAGTGAGCATTCTAGAAAGCTGATGTTTGGCTCCAACTTTACAAATTATGTCACCATGATTCTTCTAGAAGCAGGGACAATAAAGAACGTCTCCTACAACAGTGTGCTCATTTAATATCATGAAAAGAAAAGTGGAAGTGAACAAGACTTGCCTTCTGGAAACTGAACATACTCTTCCTCAACGATTTGACTATGTAAGCTATTCATCTTTGATATACTCCTTCCTCATAACTTGCATTCAAGTTATCGCCTTAATCCAAGTGAATAGTAATCTAGCTTACATGGCAGGCAAGCCTGAGATGGAATATGAAGTATTTAACAAAAAGATTCAAAAAATTACGCCAGAAAATCTTTCATCTATTATCAACAAATAATTGTTTATCACAAGGTTTTGAGCACATCTATGAGAATAATGGGGAAAAAAACAGCTGCCAACTTTTTTTTTTTTTTTTTTTACAATTAACAAACAGCTGGATGCATCTCTCTTTCCAATCTGGTGTTTCTGTAAATATAATCTGAAAAATCACACAAACAAAAGAATTAATACAACCAAGAAGCTTAATTCCCACTCCATCTTATTTTAAAGCCCTAAAAAGTTGACTTCCAAGAGTCACAACTGGAGTTCCTTCTCCCATGATTGTTGTCAAGCTCATTTCTTTCTCCAGTATCCGGTCCAGTTCCATCACCACATAACTCATGGTAGGCCGCCTTTCACTCGAAGGGTCAACGCACCGGACAGTCAATTGCATGAACTCTTCCATGCCTTCTGTGGTGAAGCTATTACCCAATCTTGGATCAATGATGGCAGATATGTTTCCAGAGTCTTGATAATTCTCTACCTGAAATGAGAAAAATACTCTATTAGCAACTGCATAACTAGCTGAATTCCTCGATTGTCTGTTGGGGCCCCAATATCCTTTGTCAATAATACAATTGAGAAAAAAAAAGTCTTTAAACGCATCAGCTTGGTCTGAAAAGGGTATATACCCATTCAACTATGTTTACATTCAAATCTGCAGATAGCAAATCCATTGCTTCATGGCCGCTAACTAGCTCCAGGAGAAATATACCAAAACTGTAGGCATCACTTTTCTCAGAAAATCGTCGGAACTCTCTGACCCTACAGAATAATGAGAAAAAGTCATTGGATCTTCACATCAATCATATCCCTGCTGAGCCACAGAGGAGAAAAGAATGAAAGGAAAGATGTTCCAAAAAATAAACACTAAAGAAGCAAGAAGACTACTCTGGGGCAAGAAATATTTCATCAGCAGCCACTCGAGAAGATGGGCCTGCAACCTCAAATCTTCCAAGAAAATTGCGTAATCCCGCATCTGCAACTTTAGCTATGAAATTTTCATCCACAAGAACATTTGCTGTCTTAAAGTCTTTATGAATCAAGCGGGGACTTAGCGAGTGAAGATGAGCAAGACCTGCATATATAACATTGAGCGAGAATGAAGCATAAGAACCAATACTGTGAAAGTATTTCAACTCAAAGAAGTGGATGCAGGGCCCTTAAGTATTGTGAAAGCTTATCTTTGCCAGACCACTACTAGGACAGGCATAATATTTTCCCAAACAAAAGATAAACCAATACCAGGGGAACCCAAATGCTCACTGATTTTGCAGAGGATCACCTTTAGCTGCCCCTAGAGCTATAGAAAGCCTATGCTTGAATTCTAGCTTCTCTTGTGTAACATGACCGCCACCTAGAAGAAAACCCATGAAATGAAGATCAAACAGAAAAAGATGTTGCACCTTACAAAAAGTTCACAATATTCTCTAATTGACTTGCAGTTGAAACCGAGTAAAAAGCAAGACAGATTGGAATAAAAAAGAGGGACTACTTTTAATTTATTTTTTTTGTATGTTGGGGTGGGGGGAGAAGAAGCTGAGAACTTGGAAAATAGTCACTACAATGTACTGAAATCAAACTGTTAGAGAAGATGAGGCAATTCCCTAAACAGTCAAAATTTGCCTGGGACAAAATATTGGTAAAGAATAAGTATAAAATGGAAAGGGATGAAACAGAAGTTTTAGTAAAAAGAGGATTACCATACAAGTGAATGGATACACTTCCATTAGGTATGTACTCATAGACAAGAATCTGCTGATCATTTTCCTGGCAATATCCTAAGAGGGTGACTAAGTTCCGATGCTGAATAGATGAGAGATAGCGAACCTGATAGGAGATACAGTCTGAATACATCAAACCATAAACAATGAACACATAGTCATACGAACAATCATAAGTCATTTCTGATACACCTACGACTGATGAGAGGTATTGATAGTTTGCTGCTTATGTACATAGTTGTTGCTTTATCAGCATACCAGCTTAATGTTTACCATCAGTAGATCTTCCAAGTATATTGGATATATGATATTGGTAGGGAAAAGAATTAGGGCCTTATTAACAACCCAAAAGATGATGACAAACATGTTGTTAAAGAAATGGACCTTGGAGCTAACTCAACCCCAATATCTAGTTCGAGAGGTGAGGATAAAAGTTCAAAATTTAGAAATAATATCAAATACCATGACAACCCAGAAATGGAAGTGTGCCTCTGACACTATTAATGGTTGCATATTCAATTGAGCACGTGACTGGGTTGTTTGTACCTGAGCTCGAAAAAAATTCTTTACAGTAATAAAGTCTCCCCCATTTCAGGGGGAATGGCTGAAGAGAACTTTTTATTTCATAAAAAAATGCATTGTCATGAATCATGATAACTTAATTTGTCCAGAAAGATACTTAGGAGTCCCCATGGTTAGCAAGAATGGAATCAAATACCATAGAGTACATGCTTTATTCCACACAGTTATTTTCTCAGTATGTGACTACATAACCCACTTCCTTTCCTTTCCCAGTTGCCAGTTGTGCAATGCAATTTTATCAATTTGTGACCCAGATAACCCCTAGGTCCCTTCTCCCATTACAGACACAATCACAAAAAGGAGATAAGTAAAGACTTCACCAAAAATAGTCCTCTCAACATGTCTTTAAGTTTCGTTTCATCCTCTCCTAATATCCAGGTTCACTAAGATGGTCCAATTAAGGCCGGAGGGACTAAAATGTTGTGAAAGTTAACGTCTGTGTAAAACACAAAGGAACACGGACCCAAACCCGTCAGTTCATCAGTTGCAGCTTGGATTTGACATGCCTTATTCACATCATGTTGATCACATAACAGAAGAGTGGTCCAAGGGAAGCAGCTAAAAGATGCTTCAAATATAACAGAAAAAGTTGCTTGCTCATCTTGTGTTTGGATTTGAACTTTTAAGGAAACTGTTCAGGTAAAGGATTTGGGCTAAGTGGCGCAAAACGTAATTCTCAAATCGGAAGGTCTCGTTGACAACTTAAAAGGGTTTATCGGTAGTTGGTCACAGTTTAGGAAGGAGATAAGGCAATGAAATAATACCATGATTGGGAGAAAAGTAACAAATATTTTCACTTGATGATATTGACACGAGGAGCCTCTCTACCTCTGAGGCAGGGGGTCTGCGTACACTCTACCCTCCCCTCCCCAGACCTCACCCCACTGGATGGGACTACACTGGTTATGTTGTTGTTGTTGATATTGATACAAGGTAATCAGCAAAGTCTCAACGATTTTAATGTAAAGAGGCCAGATTTGTAGCTTGATCTCTTACAAATCCATATAGATCCGAGGAGTAATTTGTTACCAGAATGTGATCCTTGACGCAGTTTGAAGTAAGAAAACTGTGAGAAATTAGACAGAGAAGTAGATGTGGATATATTCATTGTAGTTGAGGAAATCATACAAAATATTCTGTAAGATATCTTAGGATATTCTGTATTTAATTATAAAATATTTAATTAACTGATTAGCATTGAAATTGAATATCTGCAATATTGTGTGTAGCATATGACTCCCAATAAGGAGCATCTTTTGTACTTTATTACTTAATCAAGTCAATAAGGAGTTTTTTATTTTATTTTCAGATGGTATCAGAACCACTAAGATCTCGATAGAGACTCAAATTAGCTTTCATAACTGATGAGCAGTGCAAGCCAATGTGTGTCGCTCGTATTTTCTCCTTTTCTTCCTCTTGGTCCAGCACCATTCCTCTCCCAGCAACTGGTGTCACAACTCATCTCTCTGCAACTATTCATGCATTCCTCCTCTAAGGCATTGTTCAGGTTTTGCTCCTTTCTCTAAGATTGTTAATGCAAGATTCATCTTTCCGGCGATTGGCTTTGATATTTACCACGCGATTAATGCCCTCCTTTAGTGTTATACCTCATACGTTTAAACTAAAAAACGACTGATTAGACATTCACGAAATTATCCGAGATCGGGTGAATAAGGTCGACAATGAATGAATATATCAAGTATCCAGTGTACTACTGCATTGAATTAAGACTTATGTCCCAAAATGATTTAAGTTTTAAAGTGCTACATCGACGGTTATACCACGTGTCTTTAAGTTACAGTATGATTAGTGAACATCGACAAATTTGTCCGAACTCGAAGGATAAGGCCAAGAATCAGTACATATGTTAAGGGTAAGTACTATATGGTAATTATTATGTGGTTATAAGGTTACGGATTGATAAAAGCTTTAAAGTCTAAGTTAAGTCGAAAGGGACATTACAAATGAATTTTTCTTATGTGCCGCAAAAGGGTCAACTTTGGACGAGTATATCTCCAGGTTCAAACGAGTCATGTGGTGTACGACCTATCAAATTAAAGGTCTTTGAGTCTACTTTCTAGCAAGACAAACCACTCGTCCACCCAACTTCAGAGTAAGAAGTTATGCGCGTTTTACTACGGACTACGCAGAGCCAAAATTTGGTGTGATGGACATGTGGCACCTTGTGGTATGTCAACCAGAAAAATTGTAATTTATAAAGAGAAAAGACATAAAGTGACACCTGAACTGGACCCGAATTTTCAAGAAGACACTTTAACTATGTGGGCGTCCTATTACCCCACTAAACAATCTTGAACTGATATTATTACATCATTTTTTGTCCACCTGACATAGAGAGTGTGCACTTTCTCAAAGAGAGTGAGCAACCTAAAATAACTAATATAATTTTATTTTTACAAGTATTTTATTATAAAATTATTTTCTTATTTTTCTTATTATTTTAACTTTATTTCCTTTTTATTTTTTCTCTTTCTTTCTTCTTTCTTCTTTCTTCTTCAAAAATTCATTGTCATCTCCATTGAAGCTTCTCACTTTCAATGTCACCATTTTTACCACAACTTCACCTTCCTTTTTTTTACTACTATTAGTTTTACTCTAATTTTAAAACTTTATCTAAATATTTTCTTACATTTCGAACAATTTGATAAACCCATTAGATTTCAAGATGATTAGGAAGTATCATATAGTTTTTTTTTATCCGATTTCAATTAAGTTCTTTCAATTTTTGGAGAATTCATTGATTCTTTTAAAATTATCAATTCTAATTTTGAAGTTATATGAAAATGAGTAATTGATGATACCTTCAAAATTTAAAATTTTATTAGAAAAATAATTAGTTTTGTTATCAATAATTCAATAAAGTCTAGAAAATAGTATGAATTTGTTTTTATAAAAAAATCACTGAAATAAAGAATTTGACTGGAGAAGAAGAAGAAGAAGAAAAAGAAAAGAAGAAAAATGGGAGAGGGGTTCAACTTGACGTGGGGGGTGAGGTGAGGACGGGAGGTGAAGAAAAAGAAAGAAAATGGAGGGATGGATTACTTGAAAGTGGGGGGTAGAAGATGGAGTGGAATTTAAGATGAAATCAAAATTAAAATAAGTCAAAAAGTAAGAGAGAAATAAAGAAAAAAAAAGATAAAGAAAAAACTTAAAATGAAAAAAAATTACATTTTTAATTAAATTAACACGTGTCAATGTAATGATTGGTGTGTGAACACACTTGCTTCTTAAAATCTGGGGTTGATCGAAAAATGATATAATAATATTTGTTCAAAATTGTTTAATAGGGTAATAGGACGGTTGCAAAGTTAAGGTGTCTTTTTGAAAATTTGGGACAACTTCAGTGGTGACTTTATGGCTTTCCTCATTTATAAATTACAACTTGAGGGTTCATTTGGTCATAGTTTCAGAATGTTTTGGGGCTTGGAAATCAAGGGTTCTTCATCTCCATCTCTCCCTAGCTTAAGATAAGTTGATTCCTTCAAGAATCAAGTGTATTCCTCATCATAGATCATAAAAACATACTTAGCCAAGTGTTTTCTTGAAGGCAAAGGTATTGTTCTTGAAGAATACAAAGTGCAGAGACCGATTTTCTTCTTCATAGAGGTATGGCTCCTCTTATCTCCATAAATATGATCCTAAATATGTTTTAAGTATAGTTTATAGGCGGTGATGGGAAGTCGTGGGTCTAAGTTTTGCCCCTTGTGATTGATGTATTTGGCAAGGAGGGAGTATGTAGAGAGTTGTTTTAGCGTTGTTTAATTGGTTAGCCTCGTAGAAGGCGAGTATATTGCTTGACTAGTGATACGAAATATTGAGTACGAAGAGTGCCGTTAATTTGAAAGTCTGACGAGCTCGACACTCGCATTCTGTTTGTCGAATTGTCAAAATGGCCTGGTTATGTTGTATAGTTGTTTATAGTAGCCTTGTTACTGGTTCTTATTATAGATTGAAGCATCAAAGGAACATTTGATCATTATAATATGCTAAAGGATTGGATTCAAGTTATGTAAGGCTAAACTTTCCAATTTGGGATTTTTTAACGAGTTTCTCGTACGATGTGTTTCTTTCATTTTATGAGCTGCCATGTTACCTAAAATGGTAGGTAGCTCCTCCATTTGAGACATTATATGTTAAATGAATCATTTGCAAGAATAACGACTACAAAGACTCATAGATAAAGTTCTAAGTATAAGACTCTCTATTGTCTTCACGAGTATATGATCCTCCATATGCCTCGAGTATTCGTGCGTAACTATTTGTAAAGCCATATCTTATCCATATTGTAAATGTGTTTTACAAGTTTAAAAATGTCACATGAAGCTTCTTATAGTTCTTTAAGTACGACACTCTAGTTGCCTTCGATTTATATGATTAAAACTGCCTCGAGTCTTCATGTTAGTTGCTCATAGAGTCATATGTCTTGCATGACACATGTATGTATTAAAGGTTTCAAGTTTAATATCATCAGATGAAATCTTTCATGATATCCATATGTATATGCATTGATTAGTTTCATGTTTCTTTAAAAGGTTCATGTGATATTTAAGTTACGGTTCTTCGACTATAATTTCTTAATGATGTTAAAGATATCCTTTAAACTATTGAGTCACAAATTTCACTTGATATTATAGGCAATTAAGCCACAAATGTTTTATGCCATTGAGCTACATACATTATAAGTTGCTAAGTTGTAGACATGTATATATACAAAGGGCCACATGAGCCAAATTATATATCGTATTTGTTTTGGGAGCATTCTTGGAAACTGGGTATATCCACACATGCCGGTGCGATGAGAGTCGTTCCGACGGCTAGACAATTTTCCTCTTTGATTGGGATGTATGTGATAATGTTACATATATGCATATACGGGAACAATGCGACATCGTGTTAATGCAGCTTAGTCGGTAGAGCGTTTATCGAACGTCATAAGGTACACATGACGAGTTATTTAGTATGCATATGCTACATGTGCTAGCGACCGACATCTCCACAAAAAAGTATATCAATGTTCAAAGATCAAGGTATGTATTTTACTTAAAAGTTAATTGTATGCTCAAAGTTATCGCTTTCAAGTATTTCATAATGAAATTTCACCAAAAATACTTTTTTTTATGACTATTGTGTCCGGGCCAGCTTTCCTGCACCTCGACTAATTCCACGGGATACCTGCCAACTCCCACCAGTAACATGCACCAAGTAACTTTGTCCACCAAGGCTAGGAAAGATGGGAAGAATCATCTAGGGGTCGTTTGGTAGAATGTATTAGGAGAAATAATGCATGCATTAACTCAGTGCATTAATAGTACCTTGTTTGGTACACTTTTTCGACCTATGTATAACTAATGCATTAGTTATACGCTCTATTGTGTATTAAGGTATGTATTACTAATACCATGAAGTTCTAGGTATTAGTAATGCAAGGGATTTAATGCATGCATTAGCATGGTTAAAGACCCAATTACCCCTCAAAACCCTTTTTACATTTTTGCCACCATAATTGTGGAGGATATTTTTGTAAATCAATATTTTTATGCAATGCATGCAATTTTTAATACATCAAACCAAATAATGCATAAAAAATTTCTATGTATAATTAATGCAAGCGTAACTAATACAAGCATTACTAATACACTCTATTTAGCATTATTTTTATACACTCTACCAAACGACCCCCTAGTGTTCTTTGTCTCCACTGAGTTTTAAAAGCCAAAAGCTACTTAAAATAAGTCAATCCAAACACCCACTTATATACAAGTACAATTCCATTGTACTCACATCACTTTTTATAATGTCGGGGGAGCTACGCTGCACTGCACTCACAGTGCAGGTTTAGACGTTCAAAACAGCAAGTCACGTCGTTAGACATCTGTTTCATCTATCAGTTGTTGGTCGGTGAGCTCCGTTCTACCTGGGGCTAAGTCAAGTCTAGAGTTCCTTTTTGATTATATATGTATTTGTATAGAAAGTTTGGGTAGGTCGGGGCCCTATACCGACAGTATGGCAGTTGTACAGTTTCCAGTTCATTCATAGAGGCTTCATAGACTTGTATTGATGATTCCAATATGTGTATATGTCATGTCTGTTATACCGCGCTCATGTTTCAGGCCAGGTAGCCTTTCTATGTATCTACAGTTCCATCTTATCAGAGCACGTCATATGTACATGGTGGCTCCCTTGCCGGGAAGCAGTGTTGTATATTTTCTACATTTCCAGATTATGTCCATGTGCTATAGCAGGTTGCACAGTTCATACAGAGCTGGTCCGCCTCAGGCTAGGTTTGGGGCTTGACATCTAGACCTTGAATTTCTTGTCAATGTTCTGCAATTCAAGTTGTGCTAATAATGTCCTCGAGATTATAACACCTTCTCTCTTTTCAATGATGAAGAATATATTCCTTTTTGTATGTAGTGCAAGAAGCACTTTCTCTCGCGATGTAGTTACCAACAACTTTCTGGAGGAAATAATTCCAATATCACTCTCTTTTAAGTGATTGTACATCATTCCAGCGAGATTTCAAAGTCAATTCTCTGTGTTTACAAAATAAGCAAACTCAAGTTAGCTTTCCCACTTTGAGATTGAAGGGGCCTAAGGAATATCGAGAGAATATGTTGGAGCTTTCCAATATTCAAAGACGCTTGCTTGCACCCCGGACGGTTAGGTGTTGTTTGTGGAGAACCATAACTTTTTGTTGGTTTTCTATTTCATTTGGTATATTTCTTATATTCAGGTTATTCACTTTGCTAAGAGGAACGTTTGAGCTTTTGCCTAGTGAAACTGAATGCCCTTGATTCTGGAATTTCTGCACTATTATGAATCTAATAAGAGCAAAAAGAGGTTGTGCTATGAGTTAGGTAAGTAAGCCTTAAAAAACGGTCATTCAATCAGCAAGTGATAAAGGCATGAAAGTGACAAGCTCTTTGGGGGTAAACTGATGCATTTAGTGCCTTTTGTCTGTTGATTATAGCAGATAACCATTTTGGTCACTCAGGCTCTAGTTAAATTTGCTGCAGTCACTTCTATGGAAGATGAATGAAAATTTGAATAGTATGATTTATTTTTAAAAAAAACTCAAACAATATGTGCAGTAGTTTCCATAAGATGTACATAGTTACTATTACCTCATCAATAAATTCCTGACTAGGAACAGCAGATCGCTTTTTTATTGCTACAAGCATACCATCATGAAGCAATCCCTTGTACACCTCCCCAAATTTGCCTTGGCCAATTAAACTTTTATCACTAAAACCTTTTGTGGCCAAAGACAATTCTTCTATGTGGAAGCGCCTGGTATCTTGTGAGGTCAATTCAACCCCAGCATTTTTTCCAACTGCAAGTGATTCAGATTACTTGAGGAGTTGGGAGAATAAATATGAAATGTTTGACTTAATAAGAACTGAGATATGACCTTGAACAGATGGATCAGAAGATCCTGTGTCGGAAGTTGTTGAAATAGTCCTTTTACGAAAAATACAGAAGCAACAAATGAGAAGCAGAATCCCCACCAATGCCACGGCTCCTGCAGCACCTCCTACAATTGCTGCAAGAGTCCTTGACATTTGACGACCACGAGCACTTCAGCTGCAAAGGTTGGGATATATATTTTGACACATATGGAAGAGGGAATTAATCCTAATATTACCATTGTACTCTTTTGTGATGAAACCTAAAGCAACAAAGACACTCACTAAAAACAGCATATCTGCGATAAAATAGTTAGGGCACAGCACATAGAAGATAACGATAATAAAGAGAATTGAACCTGATGAATGGATTGGAGACTTCATTCACATTTGATTCCCTCCCACATTAACGACTGAAACTTAATCGCCGATGTTAGTTTAATTTAATTTAATAGACAAGGAAGGAAAGGGTTTCTTATTCTTATAACCATCACCATTGATGCCGACAGAAAGCGACCTGGCGCCGACAGATAATTAGTCCTTCTGCAGCTCAACAAAATTTAAATATAGACAAGTAAACTCCTAGTGAAGTAAAGTGTTTTTCCCTTTTGATAAAAAAAAAAAAAAAAAAAAGTGTTTTTCAAGAAGCACCTATACTCTTACTCTTTTCTGTGGGTTGTAAAGTATCATTCTCCGCTACTCCAACTAATTGTCTTGTGCACATTATTTTGTATTAACATTTTTTTATTACTATTATTTTTCTGCTATTGCTCTTCTTCTTTTCCTTCCGTGGAAATTATATTATTTCATCAAGGAACTACATTTTATCATCTAATAGGGAAAACTTTTCCTAACAGTATAATAATATCTATGAATTTATATAAATCATATTTGATCATATTAATAATACTAATATTTGTATCCACATGTTGTACGGATATTTTTAAATGTTATAATTGTTAAATTAAAAGAAATTTATGAATATTGTTTACTTGTTAATATATTTTTTAAACACATAAAATTTATTTACTTGTTAATCTTATAATATCATTAACTAATGGGTAATTTCTGAACAAGAAACTTTAATGATACAAATACAATATATATTTATACTGATTTGGTATCAATTAAACGAAATTATCAGCCTTAATGATATCAATTCAGTATATGATACTGATTTAGTATCAGTTAAGCGAGATTAGCTGGGAATATATAATGTAATTATTTAGTGGGATATGAATGTAAAGAGATATATGTTTGTAATTATTTAGTTTTTATGGGGTATTTACTTAGTTTCCTCTAAACAATATGTGTATATGTTGCCAATCTTTTACTAATTATGGTCCTACCAATATTTGTTAGTTATTGCCTAATATATGTTAGGCATGTGCACGCATAGACAACCACGTCTAGTTCATCCAATTCATATGCGTTCTTTCTTATATTTTTAATAAATAAATTGCAAACTTATTTACTAAATTAACCTCTTGACTACAATTGTAATTATTTTGCTTTTATGGGATATTTGCTTAGTTTTCCTGCGTATATATTGCCAATCTTTTACTAATTATGGTCCTACCAATATTTGTTATTTATTGCCTAATATATGTTGGACCTGTGCGTTCACAGACAACTACGTCTAGTTCATCCAATTCATATGTGTTTTTTCTTATATCTTTAACTAGTTTTGAGACACGTGTGTTGCACGTGAATATCAAACCATGTACTACAACTAATTTTATGAAATAATGTCAATATTATTAAATCAAAATTTTAAGTAAACAATTATAAATTAAATAATAAAGTATAATTTCCTATGAATAGTGGATATGAACTTTTTGATGAATACTACTGAAATTGTCGAATGAATATCCAAAACCACATATAATTATTTATAATATAAGGCTAGATATAGATAAGGTAATGTGACACCTCTCTATGGCCTCCAATTAGATTTATCTTTTTCCTTTTTTTTTGACTTTTTTCTCATTTTAAAATTAATTGTGATATGTAAAAAAATTAAATCTCACTCTTAAAAATCTCTTAATTACACCTCTTAAATATAGTTTCTCCTCCCTACCCTATAGTGCAATACTTAGTTATTATTGTATTTGTTGGAGTTCCCGCTTTCAATATAATACAATTAAATAACTATTGATATAAAATATAGAAGATATACTACATTGAATGTTTTTAGTTTGAGTATTATATTAATTTAACATTTAAGTTATGGTGTGTTCAAAATCTACTGAACTTTGAAATTCTCAACATCTGTAAATCACACTTGAGTTTTTCAGAAGAGAAGAATAGAAAACTTTAAAAACTCATAGTTTAGAAATGTGAGGGAACTCCTCCATTTATAGTTAACAAAGGTAGTCTGAACATGTGCTTATTCTGTTTAATCATCAAAGTCTCATCTCTTTAAAAAGTCACAATCCTTTGAAAAAGTCGCAACTCTTTAGAAAACTCGTAACCACAATGTGAAAAGGTGCATGCTTTTAAAATAAAATAATATAAATAAATATAATATAATATAAAATATAGAAGATATATTAAATTGAGTGTTTTAAGAAGAAGAAGATGAAGAACAATAGAAAACTTTAAAAATTTGTAGTTTAAAAATTGAAAGAAACCCTTTTTTTTATAGTTAACAAAGGGTAGTATGATTATTTTTTTAATTGTGTCTTATCAAAAAAGTCACAACCCTTCGAAAAGGACATAACTTATCGGAAAAGTCATAACTCATTGGACAAGTCTTACCCTTCGGAAAAGTCACAACCCTTCGAAAATGTAATAACTCATTGAAAAAGTCATAGCTCTTTGGAAAATTCACAATCCTTCAATGTGAAAAGCCGTCTGCTTTTGATATAATATTATATAGTAAATAAATAAATATAATATAATACAATATAAAATATAAAAGATATACTAAATTTTGTGTTTTAAGTTAGGGGTATTATAATAAATTAACATTTAAGATCTGTAGTTCATACTTTTAAGGTAATATAGATAAATAATGAACTTTTAAGGTAATATAGATAAATAAATTGCAGACTTATTTACTAAATTAACCTCTTGACTAGAACTTTACTCATATTTTCTTTGAAGATCAACTACACAAAGTGCATTTTGATGGTTAGTTGAACAAAAAAATAAATTAATCATAAATAGAAGATAAAGTCCCTATTCTATTCCACCCATTTGATTTTATTTGAGTCTTATATTAAAATAATTATTTTACTTATCTAATTTAGCAAATGAAGATGAATATATTTTTTGCTTCCAATATTATTTTTACTCTTTCTTTTCCTAATTACTTATCCATTTTTTCTTTTTAGTTGTCTATTTTGACAAATCAAGAAACGACAATTTTGTTTACCTATTATACCCTCAATTAATTACTTTGAAAAAATTAGAACTTCTTGAAAATCTTAAGTTTTTAATTCATCTACTTCATATTTAATAGGGTAAAATAGTAAACTCACTATGTCAATAATTATTTTCTTAATAGATATATCAATTCAAAAGTGGACAAATAATTAGGGACAAATAAAGTATTATTAAATAACTATATTATAAATAATACTAATAATAGGCAAGTTTTAGATTTATAAAATATAATTAAATAAACACGTGTCAAAGTAAAATGAAATGGAGGGATTCAAAATTAAAATAAACCTTCTTCAATGACCTCGGGATCTTTTAATTTAGTTGGAAATGTGATTATTAATGTTACTTTTGCTTGCGAGAATATCGCCGGTTGTCTGGAAGCTGCCCTATATTCACACTAGCAAATCAATTTCTGTACAAATATTAGAGATCATAAATTCAAGCCGCTGAATGCCGAGGGAGACTGATACTTGTCATAGTTGTGGCAAGTCAGGGCACTGGGCAACACGATGTCCCAACAACAGCGATTTAGTCGGAGCTGATGGTAAGAAATTTCGACGCTCCCTGCCCTGCCGTTGCGGCGCTGGCTCTTGCAAACTTTTGTCCTCTAACACCCTTAAAAACCCTGGACGCAATTTCTACCGCTGCCCCGCCAACGACGTCAGTTTCCTGCATTTCACTAACATACATACCATTTTCTCTCTTATCCATGTTTAATTAATTTGTTCCCTTTTGTGTTTCAGAAAACAAAGTGTCAGTTTTTCAAGTGGGCTGACGAGATAAATTTCGACGAATTTATCAACGTTCCGCTTTGCCGTTGCGATGCTGACTTTTGTCGCGTGGGATCTAATGCGGGTCGGATCTTCTTCATCTGTCCGATAAAAAAGGTGAAACCTTTCTGCCTTGATCCGCTTGCTACGACTTGCATGCTTTCCTTTCTTTTTACTACTCCCTCTGTCCCAATTTATGTGGGAATTTTTGTTTTTCTAGAGTTTAAGTTTGACTGAGAATTTGGCCACGAAATTTACAATTTTTTAAAATGAAATTTATATATTTATAAACTATATAAAAAGTAATATAACTCATAATAATTTGATAATTCAAAATGTTTAAAAGATCTATGAAAAACTTACTATAAAAGATAAATTGTTTGAATGTCGAAATCTGAAAAGTGCCACATAAAATGAGACGGAGGGAGTACATAATTTGAGAGTGAATTTTTCTCCTTCACATTTCTACTTTGAATCTGGCAAAGGACATTAACACAATAAATATACCTAAAGATATCCTTTTTGACAAATCAGATGGAAGAATAGTGGTATACTTATAACAGAATTTGGTTACGGGATCTTAAGAAGAAGATAGTAAGGCAGATTTGAACTTGCTGCATCGTCCCCGCTTGGTCACTGATATACATTTTGATTTTACCTACATTTTTAGAACCATTGCTTGACTACCGATTCATCCACCGACATTAATACTGTATAAAGAATATAAAAGTTAGCCTCAGTGGACAGAGCTATTGTTGGTAGAAGGTAGAGGATATCCCGTAAAATTAGTTGAGATGCGGGAAAGCACATTTATGACAAAGAGATAAACAAAAAAAAATTAAAAAAATAATAAATATAAAAGCTACTTACCATTCAATGCTACTTGAGCTGGATACAATCATTTTTTATTATAATGGGACATTCAGGATAGCCTTTATATGGAAGGTCAGTTTTAGAAATATAAGAGAAAAATATTATTGAATTGTGTATCTACATTATTATAGTGAGACTTTTTTTATAGACACTACATTATAATCCCTTTTCAAGTAGGATTTTATATAATTATTCATGTTCATGTTCCTTTACCTATTCCAACCCTACCCCTCAAGCGGGTGCATACTAGTCATCTATACCAAGCTTGTTACAGATGTAATTGATACGTGACTGGTGAGGGACTTGGTGAATATATCTACAAGAACTGATCACTCAACTTCACAAATTTTGTAATAATATGTCTTGAGAGTATCTTTCTCTTACAAAATGATAGTAAATCTCAATGTGTTTAGTTCTTTCATGAAATACTGAATTTGATGTGATATGAATGGCCGCTTGATTATCACACACAAGTTCCATCTGACCAATTTCTCCAAATCTTAGTTCTCTTAGACACTATTTGATCTGAACTAGCTCACAAGTTGCTACAACTATTGTTCGATATTCTGGTTTTGCACTAGATCAAGCAACCACGTTGTGTTTCTTACTCTTCGAGGACACCAAATTACCTCATAGTAAAACACAATATCTAGATGTAGAACACCTATAAAAGGGTGATCATGCCTAATCAACATTGGTATATCCAATGCTAAACTCATGCTCTCGATCCTCGATGAGTAGTCCTTTACGTGAAGCTGACTTTATATATTGCAGAATATAAACAACTACATGGGGAAGTTATAAACTGACTTACAACACTCACAAGAAAAGATATGTCAGGTTTAGTCATTGTGAGATAATTCAACTTTCCAACCAGCTAGCCGCCTATACCTTCCAAGATCACTTAGTGACTCTCCCGATCCTGACAAGAGTTTAGCATTTGGATTTGTAGGATTGTCAATCTTCTCCCATAGTGCTTTGACTTTTGCATCTTCTTCACTAACCTTTGCCTTTCCATTTACCACACAAACATTGTTCATTAAGTGGTCTTGGACTCCTTGACCCTTATAGCTCAAATCAACTGGGGAAGCCCAAACTAGCTAGGTTGAGCTTCCCATTGACATTTCTGAAGTGATCATAGGGCTTAAACTTCCAATTCCCATAATTTTGATAGAGTGCATTAGAAAAAATAATGCATGCATTAGCTTTGTGTATTACTAATATCTTGTTTGGTACACTTTTTCAACATAGGTATTAAGGTATGTATAACTAATACATGAAAATCCATGGTATTAGTAATACAAAAGGTTTTAATGCATGCATTAACATGATTAAAGATACCATTGCCCCTCAAAATCTTTTTTACATCCTTTCCACCATATTTGTGGAGGGTATATTTGTAAACAAATATATCTTTTTTTAGAATTATGCAATGCATGTTATTTTTAATCCACCAATTTAATACACCAAACCAAACACTGCATAAGAATCAATCTCAGCATAACTAATGCAAACATAATACAAGCATTACTAATACACCCTATTCAACATTATTCTAATACACCCTACCAAACGACCCCTTAATGCTAAAATAAAGATTGCTTAAGATAGCGGTAGAATACAAATTTTAACTTATCACCAAAAAAAAAATCTAACAAATTCTTAATAAATGAATTTAGAATCACTATTAAGTACAAAATGGCATCAAGTTGTAGGTAAAAATTGTAAGATAAAGGGGCAAAGGGAACATAGAGTCAAGTTGATCAATTTCACAAAGATGAAAAAAAGGAAGAAAAATTATCTTGATGCAAAAGAATTTACTTAAAAAGGGTCTGGAGATTGGTAAATTCAAGAGTAAAGTAGACACTGTCTTTCTATGATCACCGGTCAGTAGCTGATATTCAGATATGAAGGGAAGAATGTCTATAGTCAGAAAGCACCTGGTTTTTCATGTTCGAATGGGGAGGGTAGGAATGGTAAGTTCAAATAGGTCATTCTTAATGGAAATGCCTAACTAAAAAATAACTAGGTTTTTCAATCTTGGTGAAACAAAGAGTGTGCATGAGCGTTGGCAGTTATACTTCTGTAGATTATTAGAAAATTACATGTTAAAAACGATAATGTAAGGATATACATACTGCGAAACAAAGAGAAAGTAAAACAACAAATACTATTGCCATGCAACATAACTCATCTTCGACATATTGCATCGTCAAATTAAGAGATTGGATCATTTCGAAAAAAGGTGATTGAGTTGGCTTCAAGGTAAGGAAGTAGGGAATGCATATCTGGGAGAAATGCTTTCTTCATTTGTCATACCTGGTTATTAGTCTATGCTCTACCACCAGTACGACTAAGAAATGCATTATACTTACTTGACTTTGGAAAATAGGTGCTGCTTGTTTGCTTGGGCACTATGGCACATATTTCTGGTAATATCCTATCCTTGAAGTTGTGTTGCTGGGATCTAGTCATTGTATCAGAATCCCGCTTTTACTTGTTTTTTAGATCTTCTCATAGTTAATTTAAAAAGGATTGTTACATTTTAGCTCTTCAAAATTCAACTGATGTTGACCAAACTCTTTTCAGGGACATGGAGCTTGTGACTTCAAACTATGGCTAGATTCTGAGGAAGCAGTAGCACGAAGCACCAAAGTAAATGAAAGCACTAGTTCATCTCTGTCGACATTGACTTGCATTGATGTCAGTCCTGTATCTAGTGACTTGGTTGAGGAATGCATTGTAAGATCTGGAGTCGGTCATACGGACACATCCCCTGAAGAGATTTATAATCACCTCAACACTTTTCCTGCAACAACTGGACCAGTGAAGAGTCGCACAGTAATTTTAGAGGATTTAATTGGAGAGGACGAGGTGTTGGATGAACCTTCAAGAAAGCACCGCAAAAGATTGCGATATGGTGAGCTGAAAGTTGGTGATACTTCTCTTCTCTCTTCAATTGGCTGTGTGCAATTGCCAACAACCAAGTCAAGGAACTGTTTGGCTGAAGAAATGCTTCATCTGTCTCTTCTGGAATCTGAGGGGGAGATTCATCCAATACAGACTAAAGTTCGCAAACAGATTCTTGTAGAGGTTTCAGGTTTGTGTAGAAACTTACTCTTCTTCTCCTATTTTCTGATTTGTTTCCAATGATCACTCACCTAGTAGACATGAGTCCCTGACAGGTATTTATGTTTCTTTATTTTGTTCTTTTTAATCCTTTCCCTTGCAGGTTCATATGGTTCTTCCGTAGCTCATTCTTCTGTCTCACCGATGCATTTGGTGGCAACAATGGATTGGAGGTTGAATTCTATTCATCAAAATTTAGATCTTACACTCCAGGGTTGGTGGGGCAGGCTTGTGTTCCCTCCTACTCGGTGCTTGATGGTACCCTCAGTAGAGAGTTTTACTTCCTGTAAGTTTCTTTTTCTGCAACTGCACAATATTTATGCTCCCTCTATCCCCTCCTCTCTCCACAAAATGAACCATGAACCAAAAGGGGTGGTTACAGATATCATAATCTAGCCTCAGTCACCCTAATCCTAACAGATGACTTGTTTTACTTCATTTTTAATCTATTTGCAGATGTTTTTTCTCCTGAGCCCATTTTTATCCTTCAAGATATGGGTGAAGAAGATGATGCTTCCCCAGCCACTCAGCCAAGAAATCTTTTACCAACTGAAATTAACATCTGTACAGTGCTTACTGTTGATGAAGATGTGCAGCTCATAGACTCTCTCAAAAAGAAGTCTGATGGAAAAAGTTTCCAGGGAGGTGGACATAGCAGCATTATGAGGTGTTCGATCTCAAAGGTGTTTTTGCAGGCTGCTGATCGTCTTCAGAAGGCTCTCCTTACCCTTTTTGAGTTTATGGATATCAAAGATCACATGACCATGATCCAGGAGGCAGATGCTACTTTTGCTGCTCTGGACCACTTAGGTGTTGATCGCCAACATTTTAGTGAACGAGTGGAGGCTTTTATTTCTTCTGTATCAGCACTGGCTAAAATTGAATGCTCTATATCCAGTGATAAATGTTTTGAAACCCTTGTTAATCGCTGGATTTCTGAGAAATTAAAATTGGATGAGCTTTCTCATGTTCATTTTGAGGCAATTAATGCTTCTACTCTTGCTGAGCAACACCGTCTAAACCTTAAAACCGAAGCTTCTGTGGTTAGAGCCAGGCTTTCTCAAATCGAGGCTGAATTAGCCCATTGTGAGGTGGAGAACTCAGCTCTGCGGTGCAGCTTGGAACATATCAGGGAAGAGAAGAAAAAATCCGAGGAGTGTCTTTCGATTGCATTCAAGGAGCTGGAGAATGCTCAAGAACTCAGGAAACAGAGAGAAGTGGAGCGAAATGCTGCAACGACAGCATATGAGACAGCAAAAGCTATGCTTTGTGAATAAATCTGGTTACCTATGTGTGCTTTGTAACAATGATGATGTATGGGGGGGTGCAAATCCTGTATGGTTTCAGTTTGCGAGATACCCTTGTGTCTGTCTACTTCACTACCATGATGAATTACGGAAATCTGAAGTGGTCCATAGTTTCTGACAAATAACTGATTGGTGGTGATATGGTAATAAAATTTTGCATTTAGAGTGCGGTTGCTTGGAACAGGAGTGTGGTAGGGCCTTGGTGGTCATGACTCCGTTTATGTGCATTGAACTGTATGAGCTAGGGAACAAAGAGGGACCATTACTCTTGGAAGTGTATATTTGTGTTTTGTGCTTTGTTACGTGTAATGAAGCTTTCACCAATCCTTTATCCATAGCAGCAGATGTATTCGGGTTAAAGGATCATGAGGTAGACACATATGATTCACTTGCGCTATTGTGTATTGTGCTATGTGTAGATGTACTCTTCCGTCTTTCGATAAGAACTAGACCGATATTTGTATATACTTGGATCGGCTTTCCAACTTCCATGCATTGCGTGCACTAATGTAATAGCCTCTGTAAACGGTATTTTTATTGTGTGCAGAGGAAGAGGAACTCTCTCTATTTGATCATCTAAATCATGGCATCTTCAGTTATCCATGTAGCCATTCGTAGGCACATGTTTGTTCCAGAGTAGCAAATGTACCAATTCATTTACTTGCTAGAGTTTCTTTCCTCTTTTAGTTGGTACTTGATATATATTGGGAGTTGCTCTTAGTAGTGTAGAAACCAACACGTAAACTTTGCTGATTCTTCTTATGTAACTTGGTATATTTTTTATGTCAGAAAGGGAAAAGAAAATCACGAAATCTTCGACTGCCTAATGGTTTGCTATGGAAAGGAGATACGGATTTGATCCGATCTTATTATGAAATCTTTAAGATACGCATTAAACATGGACTATTTGGTTTCTAATTAGTGTGTTGATTGGTATTTTACTCAACTTAAAATATTTCTCCTTTTCAATTCAATTTAATTTGTTTGTTTGTATGTACCAAAGAGTTATGAATAAAGTTATTTTTTAAAATTATTTATTTATTTATTTTGCTCAAAACAGACTTAAAAAATTGAGTACCTACATTCTTGACCCGTGGGATATTTATATTTTTTAAGAAGAAAAAAAAAAAGCGGCGTGGGCGTCAGTAGTACATCATGTTTCGAGGGAACAGATAATGTGGAAAACCCGACGTTCCATTGATGCATATGGTGGGTAATTAAGCTTTGCTTTGAGAAATTAGAACAAGTCTTGCTCTTACAAGTTTATCCATCCATGGCCGCAGCCGCTGCAAAGGCCTCCCTCTTCTTCTCTCCCTCGGAGTGCTTTCTCACAACTCGTCTCTGCAAACTCTTCCCCACTACTCAAAAACCCTCTTTTCCCTCTCCCTCTCCCTCCTCCTCTTCTATTACCTTAACCAATGTCCTCAATGCCGATGCTGTATATACCAAATTGCCTCCCCGACTACGGAATGCAAGACAGGAGCAGGAGCGAGACGCCATTTCTCTACTCAACGAGCGAATTCGCCGGGAGCATGCTAAGAGAGATCACTCCCCTCTTAGGCCGGCCATGGATTCCGAGGAGGCTGATAAGTACATTCAGCTCGTCAAAGAGCAGCAGCAAAGGGGACTCCAGAAGCTCAAAAGCGACAGAGCCAGACAAGGTGCTCCACATGATGCAGCTCAACCTACCTTTAGTTACAAGGTGGACCCTTACACTCTCCGTTCCGGCGATTACGTGGTCCACAGGAAAGTTGGAATTGGACGATTCGTTGGCATCAAATTTGACGTTCCAAAGGATTCCAAGGAGCCTATTGAATACGTCTTTATTGAGTACGCTGACGGTATGGCTAAATTACCCGTTAAGCAGGCATCTCGTTTGCTCTACCGTTACAATCTGTAAGTACAACACTCCTTTTTGTCATAGATTTGTATGCAGTACTTGTAGTTCCTTGCAAAACTACTTTTTATTACCATTGGCTTCACTGTCCCAAGCTCCTCAGCTTATTGAGCCACAACTTATTACACTGCTGGTCAATTCCCCCTTTTGGTATTTAAAATTATGCAGTAGTGGAGAAGATTTTTGCATACTCACCAATACGAATACTGCTTCAATCTCCAATACAACTTGAAGAGGCCTTCTTTTCAGTTCCTAATAGAGGGCATAGCTCTGACAAAGAATCATGTCCTGTCCAATTCTCTTGTCATAAATTCCCAGCAATAGACCATAGACAAATTCCCCCCCCCCCCCCCAAACAATAGGCAAATTTCCTTAATACTAAAGGAATTTTGATTTTTCAAGTATAAACTTTGCGTTGCACCTCTCGATCTAAGCAATTTCTTGAATTAACATTTTTTTCCCGTTTAGGATGATACTTCCTCACTAGATCACTTAAAATGCATTTTCCATTCAAGTTAGCCTCTTTTCCTTAGTCACAAGCTACCTGCTTTCCAACCCTTGTTAGTCCAGCATGCTTCTTCGTGCCAAGGAAGTAGGCATCTAGCGGTGAGATGGGGGTCTGATTCTCGTTTTGGAAGAAATATAATTATTGATAGAGAGATACAGGCTTTGCCTTTTATTTCCTTTATCACCACCCTTGGAAAAACGCTCTTGAGTTATGAATAACTGTGGAGCCAAGGGAAACCTGGAAATGTCATTTATTATCAATTCGTGTGCCAGAGAGATAGTCTAGATTACTATTTGATTAGTGCTTTTTTAATTATTCAGCCCTAATGAAACCAAAAGGCCACGGACTTTGAGCAAGTTAAGCGATACTAGTGCATGGGAGAGGAGAAGGATGAAGGGAAAAGTTGCAGTTCAGAAAATGGTTGTAGATCTAATGGAGCTATACCTACACAGGTTAAAACAAAAAAGACCTCCATACCCAAAGACTCCAGCTATGGCTGAATTTGCATCTCAGTTTCCTTTTGAACCCACACCGGATCAGAAACAGGTTTTTAATTGTCTCTTCTGTATCATTTAAATTCTGACGTCCACTGCATGGCTTCTTCCGCAAAATATCAGCTGTTGTTGGTTCTTTCCATGTGTATAGTTTAGCTGCAATTGTTGTTTTTCATCCAGTTGGTTCAGCAAGACATATATGAAAATTTTAACAACACAAAAAAATAACAGTGTTGTTGTCTTGCCACATTCTATTCAGAATAACTTATTGCTTCTCATTGTGCGGAAAGTGTAGTTATCTTGGCACATTTTAGTCAGAGTAACCTATTGCCTGAAAAGTTCAATCATTTTTACTGGTTTACCTATAATGGAAACCTTCCAATAACATCAATTAGTTGATTAAATAGTAAATTAAAGTATAAAGTAAAGGCTCCGGTGTATAGAGAAGACCTCACCGTTTAAGAAGTAACCATAGAAACGAAGGAACCCACTTTTTCTGTTTCTTACAGTTTTGAATTCCAATGACAGGCTTTCTCTGATGTAGAAAGGGACTTGACAGAGAGCGAAAATCCAATGGACAGATTAATTTGCGGGGATGTTGGTTTTGGTAAAACTGAGGTTGCACTGCGTGCCATCTTCTGTGTAGTCTCTGCAGGGAAGCAAGCTATGGTTCTAGCGCCAACAATAGTTTTAGCTAAACAACATTTTGATGTTATCTCAGAGAGATTCTCAAGATATCCTAACATAAGAGTTGGACTTCTTAGCAGGTTTCAGGTGCATAACTTGATTTTTATTAATACGTTGCTGATGCCTAAGAAGCACTTTCTACTTGAATGTCTACTCTTCATCATTCGAATAGTAGGTGGTTTTGTAAAAGAATGTGGTTGCTCCCGACCTTCGATGTTAAGTATTTGCTCATGATGTTTTCTTGCAAAACCTATCTTCTCACATCTCATGATTTCTTAAGATTAGCTTTCTTGATCAATATGGCAAGAAAAAATATCTTAAGTTCATTGGAGTGCCTTATAATACGGGATTCCGTTGATATACTTTCATGAAAGTTAAGCTGACATAGACGCATTAAATCTTATGTCCATTGAGGATTTTATGCAGTTTGAGATCGTTTCACAAATAATGCTTAATTGATTTTTTAATTTTTTTTCTATAAGGGTAACTTGTATTCATATTAAAAAAAGACTTAGATCAAACAGGTTCTTTGTTGATTGTTATTTATTTTGAACTTACATAAATTTAAAAAAATCACCTTGTTGAAATGGTTTAATATTATTTAATATATGTATACTCCTCTTAATTATTGTCTACCTCTTTGATTATTAAGAAGAAAAACCAAAAGAATGACCATTTAAATATGCAAGGAAGTGCACCAAACTAGAAATGATGTCTTCTTCTCTTTCTTTTTAGTATTTTCCTTCCAAAATCTGAGTGCTTATGGTTCTCAATGTGAACTTCTTAAATATGTTCTTTTAGTTTTAGTTCTTTGGTGTTGACACTGTTGTTCACCTTGTCCAAGTAAACACCATATCCTTATTCAAAGTCCTAATTTTAGCTTTCTTTGCCACCAACTTTTGCTCACTCAAGACCAAGTCAGAGAAAGAGGAGTACTTGAGTATGATTAAAGACGGACGTGTGGACATTATTGTTGGGACTCATTCACTACTTGGCAATCGGGTTGAATATAATAATCTGGGTCTACTTGTGGTTGATGAGGAACAGGTATTTCCAAATATCTAAATGCCATTATATTTTGGATTTTCTTTATATAACCGTGGTATTGGGGCCAACTTGCGCGCACCTTGACTAATCCCACGAGATGCCACCTCCCACCAGCAACAAGTACCATATACCAGGTAACTCTATCCACCCAGGCTAGGACAAATGGGAAGACCTAGTGTTCCTGTCTCTGCTGGGATTTGAACTTGAGACCTCATGATTCTTAACCCAGTACATTGACCACTAGGCCACACACTTGGGTGCCATCATATTTTTTGATTATTTTCTTGTCATTTGCATCGAAAGGAAGTAATGTTTCGAATTTAGTCATGGATGAAATAGGTTGGTTACTTTTGTGAGTAAGGCCTTATAAAGAGGAAAAAGTATGTGTAAACTCACTCTTTTCTAATTTTTTTGTTTCCATTAAATAAATCAATCTCATTGATCTAAAACCTGATAATGCATTCTTCGTTTGATCTATAATAAGGCCAACTATGACTATTTTTTCTTATGATCCTGTGTTTATTAAAAGCTCAAAAGAAACTTTATCCAAAACCCAAAAATGAAAAAAGCTATATTAACCCGAACAAAACCATGAAGATTCAAGGGAAAGGTGTATTAGCTTGTTAGATGGGGCAAACCGAGGGTGCTATTTCTTTCTTTTGATAGGGTCCCATGATGAAGTGGAGAGTTATGGCCAAGCTGGTATTCATTTATTCACAGTACTAAGTTTTCTCGTTATCTCTTAAATGGATAGTAAACTGAATTTATTGAAGAAGATAGTTAACCCTTAACCTTCCCCTGTTAGTGTGTGTGTGTGTGTGAGAGAGAGAGAGAGAGAGAGAGAGAGTTTGTGTGTGTCTCTGTGTGTGAGAGAGAGAGAGAGAGAGAGAGAGAGAGAGTTTGTGTGTGTCTCTGTGTGTGAGTGTCTGTCTTTTGGACATCCTTCATACCTATAACCGATTCATCATATTTGATCTCCCTCTGAATTACTCTTTGTCCTTTCAGAGGTTTGGTGTAAAACAGAAGGAGAGGATTGCTTCATTTAAAACTTCAGTGGATGTACTCACACTTTCAGCAACGCCTATTCCAAGAACTCTATATTTAGCATTAACTGGATTTCGTGACGCTAGGTAATACCATCGAGTTTGTTTCAATTTATCCAAGCCCTGGATGGCTGTGATGAAGTATCCACTGTACTGTTGGGCAGTCCAGCAGCTGAAATTGGGTATCATTCATTTAGCTGTGTCAATGTTGGCTAGATTTGACTAATTGTGAATTTACCTTCAAGTTAATGTTTTGCCTGCTCAATTTTATTGACTGTTTTGCTTTTTGGCTGCCTTCATTTTCTTTTCCACTCTAACAGTTTGATCTCAACACCGCCTCCTGAGAGAGTTCCGATAAGAACGCATCTTTCAGCTTACAGTAAGGACAAAGTAATATCAGCTATCAAGCATGAATTGGACCGTGGTGGCCGAGTTTTTTATGTCTTGCCCCGCATTAAAGGTAATGCATTCTGTGCCTTTTATGCACAGTAATTGTGAGTAGCATTATGTAATTTGGTGGGCAGGCTGTAGAGGAGTTTGCTGAAGTTCATCCATTGTACTCGTTGTCGTTACATGGGTTTGTCTATTACTTGCAGGTCTTGAGGATGTTATGGAATTCTTAGAACAAGCATTTTCACATGTTGAAATAGCTATTGCTCATGGAAAGGTAAGTATGGGATTTAATGAGTTGGCTTTAAGTTCTGCAATTGAAGGTCAATCAATCAATCATTTGATCAATCAACTGTGTGATACCCTGTGACTTAAGCTGTTATGGGACTCTTTAAGCTTTCTTCCATAGCTTCCGCATTTACTAAACCTTGTTCTTCATTGAAGTTCTCTTCTGGACTGTCTGATGCCTTTTGACTAAGCATACATGAATCTAGGAAACTTTATGAGGCAGAACACCATAAGAGAGGAATTGAGAATTGATTTATCATATGGGAGTAAAAATTTTCGGGTATGAAAGTCAAACGCTTATTGTTATAGGTCTTATGTTTAGTGGTACAGTTGGATGAAGGGTATGTTTAGACCTTTTGAGGTAGTCCAGGGGCATTTTTGGCCCTTTTCCGTACAACTTATTGAGATTAAACTAGTCACTGCAACCCTTCGGGGTGCCCAGTGGTTTGGGCTTGGGATTCCATGTTGGAGGTCTCAAGTTCGAAACCCCTTGCCAACGAAAGCAAGGGGTTTACCTTCTGGGTCGAGCTCGTCTCTCCGGGCTTGCCTAGTGCGGGTTACCTCTCCTATGTGGTTTGCGAGCTATTGCATAGGAGCGGGGGTTTTACCCTGCGCACACCCAAAGGGTAGCGGCTGCGGGTTTCCCTTGTCATCAAAAAAAATTAAACTAGTCACTGCAAATTATTTAGTATTGGAGTGAAATGTGCCTGAATAGAGCAGAATAAATGATTCATGTATCCAACTCCAATTGACTTGGAACTGAAACGGGGTCGATTGATAGATTGATAGATTGATTATTCTGGTGGGACAATATGTTGAAAATTAGTTTCAGTTACTGTAATAATTTTTAGCATAATAAGTTGTTAGGTTTAGGATAAATTTGAAATATAAATTTCTATTAGGTTGTTTTAGTTGTTGAGTTTATTTAGCTTTTTTGAATTTTTGTTGTAAAGATTTTCTACGGAATATGTTTTTAAGTTGGCTGTTCAAAGCCGTTGTAAAATTATGGAGAGACATTTTCAACCCTTTTTTGTTGCACCACTTCAAAATAAACCAACAGTGGTATCAAGAGCCTCATTGATCTTCCGGGATCTATGAGTTCTTCTAAAGAACTATTTTTAACCCTTCAAGGCTAATTTCAACCCGTGCTTATTTTCAACGCTCTGACTATTTTCAACCAATACCAATTTTTAACCTATTTTCAACCATGACAAGCAACAATCTCTTTTTCAATACCCCACAAATTTTCACCGACGAAAATTATCAAATTTGGTGTGTGAGAATGAAATCATATTTTGAAACCTATGATTTACGAGATGTTGTAATGGAAGAACGATCCTTACAAGCATTCCTTGCAAATCCTATCACTGTCCAGATGAAAGCACTTTCAAAAGAGTTTTCAAACAAGATAAGATTATTGAGGGTGTTTTTTAAGTACAAAACCAAAAGAAGCAAAAGAAAGAAGAAGAGGAAGATCAATATAAAAAATTGTGCAAGTTTAAAATAATCAAAAGAATTCAGCACTAATTGCCAAACAGAAACTGAGGAGGAGCAATTTTTAAAAATTGTAGTAACTAAAGTCAAGGAGGAGTGTTGAAAATTGCTTTCAGTTACTATAGTAATTTTTAGCATAATAAGTTGTCTAATGTCTATTAGATTGTTTTAGTGGTTAATATTACTTAGCCTCTTTGAATTTTGTTATGCAAATTTCTTGTAGATTATGTAATCAAGTTGGCTATTTGAATCCCTTCTATGCTTGATAAAATTATGGATAGATGTTTTCAACCCTTTTTGTCGCACCATATTTTTTTTTTAAAACCAACAAAATAATGAGAGCAAATTTCTTTAAAGAGTCATGTCACCTTGTTGCAACAGCAATGGTTGCTGATATTACATATTCTGTATCACTGGTACTAAAGTAGAGTTTAAGTTATTGGTGCATTTGTTCTTGCTATTGCTCTAAAAAGTTTATGCTTTTTTCATAGTATTAAACTTTGATAGAATACTTATGTTCATTCAGTCTTTAGACATAATCTAAGATATGAACTCATATTTACATAGCATCTACACTGCATTGTTCAGTTCTAGTGGTCTCACATGCCATTTCATCTTTTTTGGCAGCAATACTCAAAACAGCTTGAGGAAACTATGGAAAGATTTGCACGGGGAGATATTAGAATTCTTATATGTACAAACATAGTAGAAAGTGGCCTTGATATTCAAAACGCAAACACAATCATCATTCAAGATGTTCAGCAATTTGGACTTGCACAATTGTATCAGGTTTTTACATTCTCTTGCCTAAACGAACAGCAGGATTTTGGTGTCATGTTGTTTTCCATCCCTATTGGTAGTTTTTTCCTCCACTGTTTCAGTTACATTAAACCAGGAAGCAAATCATTTGTTTTTATCTGTTGAATTTTCTTTGGCATAAGTGATAGAAACATAGTTTATTTTGACACAGCCTTTTGTTCAATTTTACATGAATTTGATATTCCTTGACAGCATCTGCTGTTTTCCCAGCTCTGAGTTATATAGAATCTCCCTGCTTCCTTAATATAATCACACAAGACGGTTAATGGTGCTAAAGGAGAAAATTTACCTTTTGGGATAACTTAGGTAGCTGGGGTTTAGTGTAGCAATTACATTCAAAAACTCCTTGTAGTCTTGGGATTACTTGAAGTTCAATAGCATATATAGTATTATTTTCCTTGTAGTGGCATTTCAGTCAAGCTCAGATTTTTATGAGACAAGGAATTGTTACAGAGGAACAAATATCGTTGAACCAGCCTTTCTGTGATATTTTGTGAAGTCTTCTCTTGTTTCTTTCATGAGGAATTTCTAGGGTTTGGTCCTCTTGTGATGTTAACCATGGGAAACCACTGGCCTGCTATTGCAGATGCAGTGATGAAGTCAATCAATTGTCTTCTACTTAGTTAATGTAGTGACTTCAAACTCCAGTGAAGAAGCATCTTTTCTATCTTTCCCAGTTTCTTTTTCATTGTATTGACTACTAAAGTTGATTGGTCAAAGATTTTCAGCCCTTAATTTCTAAACTTGGCCCCTGCCGCTGTTAGCTAAATGATTAACTTGTCTCTTAATAGCTTATGGTCGACACTGTAGATTTTGCAGTTAGATGTCTTTTAGCAGATTTTATGAGACTCATATTATGACCATGGGCTAATCTGGACATGATGATGTGCTTCTGACAATTCCATATCTTTACTTTGCAGATTCTTAGCTATTGTTGTTATTGATTGTTATAATTTCAATTGCTGTGACTTCTATACTCTTTCTAATTCTTGTCCCTCTTTGATTATTGTAGTTGCGTGGAAGGGTCGGACGGGCGGATAAGGAAGCTCATGCACATTTATTCTATCCTGACAAATCACTTCTTTCAGACCATGCACTAGTATGCTCTTTTTCCTCTATATTTTTCTAATGACAGGATATGTAGGAGATGGTTCATATATTCTGTCTTCTTGCCTTTATTCTGGTAATGTTGTGGTATTTTCCAACAGAACAGGGGTTCTAATTTATCAAGGATGAATCTGTGATATGCATGTTGTGTGAAGTTATTTGCAGAAGATTGATCTTTATTATGGCTGTAACATGGCATTCATTTGACAATTTAGGAGAGGCTTGCTGCTCTTGAAGAGTGCTGTGAACTTGGTCAGGGTTTTCAGCTTGCAGAAAGAGACATGGCTATTAGAGGATTTGGCAATATTTTTGGCGAGCAACAGACGGGGGATGTCGGCAATGTGGGCATTGATCTATTCTTTGAGATGTTGTTTGAAAGCTTGTCAAAGGTCTGTTTGTATCATCCTTTTATTCCATTATTACTGGTTACAAAGATAAAATTCAATGGTATGTGCTTAAGATAGGATTGGTTTCTGCATGCTATCCTCACTTATTTTGAGATTATGATATTTCTATGCATCAATAATGTACCTTTCAAAATAAGGTAATGAGATCCGTTATCTTTATGTTATTCCAGGTTGATGAGCATCGTGTAATATCAGTTCCTTACCCTGCAATGGAGGTATTTAGTGCTCTCTATATTTTCTATAAGTTGATACATTAATCGAGTACAAAATCCATTGTACGTCTGTGATTGTGTCCCATTCTCCAATACCTAATCTGTGCTGCTCTTTTGAGGAACTGTCATTAATTGATTTTTTAAATGATTGGTTAGAATGTCAACTAGAGAAATTCGCATTTTAAAATAGGAAAAATTTTGGGACACTATTTTGAATTAGTGAATGTTGAGTCATGTACAACCAGAATTTGCCCAACTACTATAGTGAATTATGAGCTTTTCATAAACACGCCCAATTAGGCTTTTATTATGTTTTTATCGTCGAAAGATATACTAGTCTACTATGGATCAGAAAGAACTTTATCAACTCCTTAACAGACAAGAATCACAAACTAGACTTGACAATCGAGATGCATATGTATGAACATGTTTTTTTCTTTGTTCTTTCAGTAATTATGTATAAGTTGCAGTTATAAAGAACATATAAACAAGTTCTCTCACTATTATTTCAAAATTAAAGGGAGTCTTCTTGAGATTAGCTATTAAATATATGAAAAGTTCTTAAAGATAGGTACTAAAGTATTCAATTTTCAGAGTGGGATGAAATTTTTCAAAAAAATTCATTCCATCTCAATATATATGACCTGACTTGATGTATGTCGACTGTTAGGAGTAAAGTATTTGATCAATTAGTACTTTGGGTTTTGATAAAAGAGTGTTGAAAATAATAGTTTAAACACTAGGTGATTTCTTCTAATCTTGTTAAGTCTTGATGGACAGAGTTACCCGATACCTGTGCTGGTGGGAGGTAGCAGGTACCTCTTGAAATTAGTCGAGGTACATGCAAGCTGACCCCTAACACCACGGTTATAAAAAAGAAGTATGGAAAAGTGAAGTTGTTAGTTTAAACGATGTGGCATCAAGTTTGAATTATCTAGGATAGCATCAATTAAGATTATTTCATTTTGTTGGAGGAGTGGATTTTCAAGATTGTGAAAGTTGTCAACTATTTTATGTCGCTCCAAAAAATAATAATATGGCAAGTGTTTTGGTTTTATGGAGAGTTAATTAAAAGTGAAAAAATAGTTAATAATCTAGAGGGTTTTAAAGTAATTGGGCAATTATACGTCTTATATGAAACGTTAAAGGTATAAATCACTACTTTATTGCATGAAGTTTAAATAATTGTTAAAAGGGCACAAGAAAGAATGCAAGGAAACAACGACGAAGATAAGAAACTATACAGTAATAAATTATCAATCGGAAGACTGGAAGTCATGCAATATCTAGTTTCTTCAGTTGAGTCTCTAATTTACTGCCTTGTCATCGTCTCTTGCTTCGGAACATGTAATAAGAGTACTAGGTAGAAAAATAAAGACAAATTGCTTGGAATTGGAATGTATGATCAGGGAATTAAGCTGGGTTAGTTATCTAAATGTTGGGCATGACCTCACTGGTCCGCTAGGCATGTGACATATGGAAACGGCTTCGTATAGGAAACTATAGACTGGTGGTTCTACAAATAGCTTGTAAGAATTTGTGTCTCCTGTTAAAGTTATTCTGCTTTCACATCCATTGTGAAAGATATAGCTTATAGTTTATCTGCTGAACTAATTCCATTGGCAATTGCAAATACCATTGTGAAAGATATAGCTTATAGTTTATCTGCTGAACTAATTCCATTGGCAATTGCAAATACCATTGTGAAAGATATAGCTTATAGTTTATCTGCTGAACTAATTCCATTGGCAATTGCAAATACCATTGTGAAAGATATAGCTTATAGTTTATCTGCTGAACTAATTCCATTGGCAATTGCAAATACCATTGTGAAAGATATAGCTTATAGTTTATCTGCTGAACTAATTCCATTGGCAATTGCAAATACCATTGTGAAAGATATAGCTTATAGTTTATCTGCTGAACTAATTCCATTGGCAATTGCAAATACCATTGTGAAAGATATAGCTTATAGTTTATCTGCTGAACTAATTCCATTGGCAATTGCAAATACCATTGTGAAAGATATAGCTTATAGTTTATCTGCT
>JAJONR010005775.1:0-46313 GCA_029582245.1 Solanum etuberosum | reverse complement strand
ACCTCTATCTGAGATGATAGACAAAGGAACCCCATGCAACCTGACTATCTCATTAATGTAAAGCTTGGCGTAGTCCTCCGCCGAGTCTGTAGTCTTAACAGCCAAAAAGCGTGCAGACTTAGTAACTCTGTCTACTATCACCCAAATAGAGTCATGTTGTCTGCGAGTATGAGGTAAACCTGTAATGAAGTCCATGTTGATCACTTCCCACTTCCAAGTAGGAATATTGATCTCTTGAGTCATACCCCCTGGTTTCTGATGTTCTACCTTCACTTGCTAATAATTGGGGCACTTAGCCACAAAACCTGCTATATCCCTCTTCATGCCATTCCACCAAAAGACTTCCTGCAGATCATGGTACATCTTAGTGGCGCCTGGATGAATAGAATACCTGGAGTTATGGGCTTCTGCAAGAATCAGCTGTCTCAACTCAACCACCTTAGGAACACATAATCGACCATGATAGAGAAGCACACCATCTCCCCCTTGGGAGTATACCTCAACTCTCTACTGGTGGACTGCACCCTTTAGTTGAAGCAATATCGGATCATTGTCTTGATTTTCCTTAACCTTTGCTACCAATAAAGATTCTGACCCATTCTGAACTGTTACACCATCATCTGATATGCTCATAAGGCGAACTCCCAAGCGAGCAAGCCTGTGAACATCCTTTGCTAGTTCATTTCTTTCTTCCTCAACATGTTCTACACTACCCATAGATAGTCTGCTAAGGGCATCTGCTATTACATTGGCCTTACCAGGATGGTAAAGCATATTCATGTCATAATCCTTGAGGAACTCAAGCCATCTCCTCTGGCGAAGATTCAACTCTTTCTGGGTGAACACATACTGAAGGCTTTTATGGCCTGTGAACATATCTACGTGAACACCATACAAGTAATGTCTCCAAATCTTAAGTACAAACACCACTGCTGCAAGCTCGAGGTCATGAGTTGGATAATTCTTCTCATGCACCTTAAGTTGTCTAGAAGCATAAGCTATAACCTTACCTCGTTGCATCAACACATAACCTAGGCCGACTCTGGACGTATCACACTAGATAACATAAGCGTCTGAACCCTCTGGTAGGGTCAAAATCGGAGCTGTATTCAACCTAGTTTTTAGTTCTGTGAAGCTTTTCTCACAATCATCCGACCACTGAAACTTAACCTTTTTCTGAGTCAACTTAGTCAATGGAGAGGCTATGGATGAAAATCCTTCCACGAACCTTCTGTAATAACCTACCCGACATAAGAAACTTTTGATATCTGTAGGAGAGGTAGGTCTAGGCCATTGTTTCACCGCTTCTATTTTCTGAGAATCCATTCAGATCCCTTCGCTAGAAACTATATGCCCGAGGAAAGCAACTGATTGTAACTAAAACTCACATTTGCTAAACTTAGCAAACAACTGGCGATCTTTGATAGTTTGCAGAACAACTCTCAAATGAGTCACATGTTCTTCTTTATTCCTAGAGTAAATGAGGATATCATTAATAAAAACGATAACGAACAAGTCCAAATGCTTCTTGAACACTCTGTTCATCAAATCTATGAAAGCTACAGGAGCATTAGTTAGTCCAAATGGCATAACAACAAATTCATAATGATTATACCGAGTTCTGAAGGCTGTTTTCGGAATGTTACTATCTCTGACTCTGAGATGATGATAACCAGATCTGAGGTCTATCTTCGAAAAAGGACTAGCACCCTGAAGTTGGTCAAATAAGTCATCAATCTTGGGGATGGGATACCTATTCTTGATTGTGACTTTGTTGAACTGCTGATAGTAAATGCACATCTTGAGAGAACCATCTTTCTTTTTCACAAACAACACTGGTGCACCCCATGAAGAAATACTAGGTTTGATGAAGCCCTTATCTAGAAGGTCTTTCAACTACTCTTTCAATACCTTAAGATCAGCTGGAGCCATTCTGTAAGGAGGAATAGAAATAGGCTGGGTATCTGGAAGGAGATCAATTCCGAAGTCGATTTCCCTTTCGGGAGGAACTTTAGGAAGATCTTCTAGAAACACTTCTGGGAACTCATTAACTACTGGAACTGACTCAAGAGTTGGGGTTTCAGAGATTGAATCCTTAACCCGAACTAGACGATAGAGATAACCCTTAGAGATCATCTTTCTGTCCTTAAGGTAAGAAATGAATAGACCCATAGGAGCTAATCTACTACCCTTCCATTCTAAGTTTGGTTCGTCTGGAAACTGAAAACAAACAATCCTAGTTCTACAATCGACCGAGGCATAACAGGAATGTAACCAATCCATGCCTAGAATGATATCGAAGTCTACCATTTCTAACTCTACAAGATCTGCTGAGGTGACTTTCCGAGAGACTATGACAGGGCAATTTCTGTATAACCATCAAGCTATAACTGGGTCACCAACTGGAATAGAGACTTAGAAGGGTTCTGAGAGAGTTTCTGGACTAACATCGAATTTGACTGCTATATAAGGAGTTACAAAGGAAAGAGTAGCCCCTGGATCTAACAAAGCATAAACATCTAAGTTAAAAACTAGTAACATACCAGTGACCACATCAGGAGAATCTTCCTGATCCTGGCGAGCCTGAATAGCGTACAACCTGTTGTGGTGCTGACCGCAACCTGTACCAGATGAGTTACCCTGCTGAGTCGGGTGACCTGCTGGTGCTGCTGAAGTTGTGGACTGAGCTCTACCATGATTACCTTCTTAACCCTGTTTAGAAGGACAATTTCGCAACCTGTGACCAGACTGACCACACCCAAAATATCCTTCCTTTCCTACAAGACACTTGCCTGGATGGTTCTTACCACACTTAGGACAAGTTGGGTAGGTTCTAGTACCTGAAACACTCCCATGAGGCTTAGAGCCTGATGCCCTACCTTTCTGATCCTGTCGGAACCTAGAGGATGGAACACTAGCTGATGAAGGTGTCGGAGCTTAAGATTTCTGCTGAAACTGAGAGCAATTTCCACCACCCGACTTCTGTTGAGAGTACTCATAGTTACATGTTCTAGATTTGTTGTTGTCCTTAGCTATTTCCTTAAGCTTATCCCCCTCAACCTACTGAGCATGGGTCATAAGCCTAGAGATGTTCATATTTTCCAGCAACATAGAATTTCTGCACTCTATTTTCACTAAGTCTGACACTCCATACAGAAACTTGTTCATTTGATCCCTGGAATCGGTGACCATGTGAGGAGAATACCTGGAGAGTTGGGTGAACTTGAGTCCGTACTCTTGGACTATCATGTTACCTTGCCTCAAATTCATGAACCCCTGAGCTCTTGCCTCCCTCAACTCTCTTGGGAAGAACCTGTCTAGAAAAGTCTCACAAAAGCATTCCAACTGATAGGTGCTGCATCTGTACCCCTATTCTCTTTCCATTCAGTATACCAGATATAAGCTACATCCTTAAGCTAATAGGATGCCAACTCTACCCTATCATTACCTGTCACTTGCATCACTCCAAAGATCTTCTTGACCTCATCTATGAAGTTTTGGGGATCCTCACCAATCTGCGATCCTAAGAACTCAGGCGGATTCATCCTAACAAAATCACGAACACTAGTTGCAGCTGACCCAACATTAGCATTTGCAGGAGCTAGAACCTGCTGGTTGTTCTGGTTAGTCACACTCTGAGCCAAAAGTTGGATAGCATTCCGAAACTCTGCATTCGAAACATCCTGATTTGGGACTGGAGGAGCTGCGTTAGCATTGCGTGCATTAGCTCTACGATGAGGCATGATGTGAAACGTATAACGATGAGTTTGATAGATATCATACCAACGCATGATAAGAATATCAAGAAAGTGAGACTTTCCTAAAACACTTCATAGCTTCCCCTTCATTAGATATGGTGCACTTCACACCCACGAAAAGGACTCTACTCAGTGCGGCTTTTTAGACATCCTAGGACACTTAAACCTAATGCTCTGATACCAAGTTTGTCATTCCCCTGGCTACCCCAAGGATGCAGACACGGGACCTAGGATCATGAGTGACCCCAAGCCAACCCTACTGGCATAACATAAGCATACTTAAAGAGAACTGAATCAATAAATATTGTACGGAAGCTAATCATAAGATGAATCTAAAATGACGGGGAATACCCATATACTGTCTGAATAAATAAAAGTGAGTGTTTAAATAACAACTGAAAAGTCAAACTCTAATACTAAAGATAATTCTAACTATGTCTGAAATAAAGCCTCTAAACTAGAAGTGCTGGGACACGGCCCAGCTAAATCTAGAAAAACTGATACTAAGACTAAAAGCAAAGGAACCATATCTGTCATCCTCGGAGAATGAGGACTCACCACTAATACTGCTGAGTTGAAGATTAGGAACCGATCTATGCGTGATCTGGAAGCCGATAACCTGAACCTACATCATGAGAAGATGTAGCGCAGAGTATGTGTCAGTACTTGAAAGGTACTGAGCATGCAGGATAGAATAAAGCTGAACAATATACATAACTGAACAAAGAATATAACTGAGCAATGATAAAATCTAAACTGAATGTAAATACTGAGATATACTGAATACTGAGCTAACTGAACGCAATGACCAAGTACATGATATGCTGAGACTGAATACTGAACTGTAACTGATAACCTGGTCAATGCACTAGAATCTGACTGTACTGTGGGAGCTACTAATAACCGTCATAAAACCACATCAGCTAAATGTGGAGTCCGATGTATACGCCCCATCGAGAGGACCCAATATACCCTGCCAGAGGTATAAAGGCATGACTGGCGTTCTCACTATGATGATGCCCTTAGAGGGGACTTACAACCTATTTGGGTACACTAAACCCTAGTCCAACTCGGTATTAAGTCTACTCCCAACTGATTATGTAAATAACACGTTATGACTGAATGCTGTAAAATATGGATAGCTCGATGTTCTGACATGCAAACTCTGAGAATGGAACAATTATATCTCATAATATGACATTCGTAAACTGAAGCATGTATATAACTGAAATAGCTGGCTTAGCATGTGTAATTCATGAACTAAAGGAACTACATAGCAAGGGTTCTGAATTTCATGCAAGAAACTGAGAAACAACATGATAATCTGATTTGGATCATTCTAACAGCTAAAACCCAACTATGTCTAACATTCAAGAAACCCTAGGTCTAGATATTATCAAGGGAATCAAGATTCTGACTTAATTCTAGGGACCTAATGGGCGAAAGAAACCCACTAGTGAAATCCCACATACCTGGTGATGAATTCCACGGAGAAATATTTTGATTTTGGGGCAGGAACTGAAGAACACTTGTTGCGTTCTTGGACTAGGGTTCTTGACCTCTTTCTCCTCTTACGCTCTAATTTTTCAAAGTTTTGATGAATGATCTGACTTAGCTAAGTTCTAGTTGTGTTTCTAGGCTAAAACTGGCCAAAACGATGTAGTTTAGGGTTTAAACGACATAGTTTAGGGTCCAACACATAAGGAAAAAAACCAAAAGACCCCTGACTTAACTGCTGTCGGGGCCAACCAACGGACTAGACCCACAGATCGTGGATTGACAGAGGGTCCGTGCTGGTCAACCGTCGTTCGCGACTGGGGCTGGAAACTGGGGTATCGATCCACAGACCTGGACCACGGTCTGTTGGTCCGGACGTGGGTCGTGCCTTAGATGAATTTTTCAGAGCTTTCTGGGGAGGGTTGCAGGTGGCCTCCCACGGACTACCAGCACGGACCTTGGGTTGCACCTGCAACTGCTGAAATTCTGTATTTTGGTAGTTCTAGCATACGGGGTATTACACCCTAAAGCAACACCAGTTGCATCACACATTACTTCAAGTGGTTCCAACCAAATAGGAGCAATAACCACTAGGCTAAAATTAGTTTCTCCTTAAAACATTCAGAGGCTTTGGTGCATGCTTCATCAAAAGTGAACTTTATCTCCTTCTCTAACAACTTACAGAAAGGATGTGCAATTTTAAATAAATCCTTAATGAAACGCCTATAGAACCCTACATGTCTTAAGAAACTAAGGATCTCCTTTACATAAATAGGTGGAGGCAGCTTTTCAATAACATCAATCTTTGCTCTATCCACCTCCAAACCTTTCTCGGACACTTTATGGCCAACAACTATGTCTTCCTTTACCATGAAATGGTATTATTCCTAGTTTAGCACTAGGCTTTCCTCTTCTCATCTTTGTAGTGCCCTGCTAAGATTTAACAAACAATCATCAAAATTGTCAGCTACCACAGAGAAGTCATCCATGAATACCTCCAAAGTGTCTTCAACCATGTCCAAAAATATGGACACCATACACCACTGAAAAGTAGCTGGTGCATTACATAATCCAAATGGAATTCGTTTGAACGCAAAATTACCATAAGGTCATGTAAAAGTTGTTTTCTCCAGATCTTCTAGTGCAATTGAAATCTGATTGAAACCAGAGTACCCATCCAAGAAATAATATCACCCTTTTCCAGCCAACCTATCCTACATCGGGTCCATGAAAGGCATTAGGAAATGGTCTTCCAAGGTCCATTTATTAAATTTCCTGTAGTCCATGCACACTCGCCAATCGGTGACTGGCCTTTGCAGAATCAACTCATTCTTCACATTCACTACTATAGTTATTCCACCATTCTTGGGAACACACTTCATTGGGCTCACCCAATGGCTATCAGAAATGGGGTACACCACTCCTGCATCTAAGAATTTAATAATTTCCTTCTTTATTACCTCTTTCATTGGTGGTTTCAATCTTCCCCAGTGATCTATATTAGGGCTGCAATCTTCCTCAAATTGAATTTTGTGAGTGCAAATACATGGATGTGTCCCAAATATGTCAGCAATGGTCCAACCAATTGATTTCTTGAACCTTTTGAACACCTTCACCAATGCTTGCACTTGTTCAACATTAAGATGAGAAGTCACAATAACTGGCAAAATGTTATTTTCACCTAGAATGAAATACATCAGATGACCAGGCAACTGCTTCAATTCAAGTACATGTGGTTCCTCAATAGATGGTTTTGCAGGAGAGTTTGACATGTTCTTCAAATCCAAGTCTAACTTTTTAGTAGAAAATGAATGTTATCCCATGCTTTGGAGTACGTTTAGAGTCTCCATAATCAACTCGAAAGATCTCATCAAAGTTCATTATTACTGTAACCAGTGTCTCTACAGTAAATCTTTCTTCTATAGATGCTTCAATGACCCCTTCTTCAACTATATCAATCGCTAACACCACACTCATTTACTATGGTTACTTCATTAACTTGAACACTTTGAATTCGACCTCTTCATTATTTAGCAAAAATTTTAGCTCCCCACTCTCCACATCAACTAATGTTCTACCAGTGGCCGAAAATGGCCTTCCCAAAGTTGTGGAAACTTTGAAATCCACCTCGTAGTCTAGATTTACAAAATCAGCTGGGAAGATGAAACTTTCCACCTTAACCAACATATAAAACAAAATGCCCATGGGCCTCTTTACTAATTAATCTGCCATGATCAACCTCATACCAGTAGGCTTTGGAGTTCCCAACCCCAGTTGTTTGTATATCTCCAATGGTACGAGATTGATACTTGCTCCCAGATCACATAGAGCTTTAGTGAACTAGAATGCACTAATGGTGCAAGGTATAGTGAATGCACATGCGTCCTCTTTATTCTACACCAAGGACCTTGTAGAAATAGCCCTACAAGGGTTAACATTATGTGCTGGTTCAAAACTTGCTGCCCTATTCTTTGTTACTAAGTCCTTCATGAACTTAGCATAACCCGACATATTTTCCAAATCTTCTACTAATGGAATGTTTATCGATAGTTTCCGAAGCATGGATATGAATTTCAACAATTTTCCATCCTCAGCTTTCTTCTTGAGCCTTTGAGGGAATACATGAGGAGGTTTCTGAATCGAATGTAAAGGTAGGGACACCTCTACTGTGGATTCTTTATTTATGTATGCCTTTTCTTCAGCTCTTGGTGATCTCTATACTCTTCTGGATATGTCTGAATCATTCAAAACTTCTGTATTTAGCTCTTTTTCACCATCCCTTTCTATACTCTCGTCCTGCTCAATACTTGCAGGTGTAGGTTGTGGAAGTGGTTTACCACTTCTTGTAGTGATAGCCATGCAATGCCCATCTTTCGTTGGGTTTTGAATAGTATCAGTAGGCTATGTTCCATTCTTTCTTTGGTTAAGTGAGGCTGACAATTGCCCCATTTGCTGCTCAAACTACTTAATAGACGTTGAGTGTGAGTTTACAAGTTGACTCATCCTAATGAAATCATTTCTCAACTCTTTGACTCCCACATCTATAGATTCAAATCTCTGTAGAACCTTTGTTAACATGTCTTCCATCCTGGACCCACTAGAACTACTACCTGTTCAATCTTTGTTACCTAGAGGTACATACATACCACTACGCTCATTTTTGTGTCCTCCTTATGTTGCCAGTTACGTGCTTTTGGTGTCCTGGTCTGTCATATTGACCATCTTTCTGGTAATTCCTACCTTGATTTCTAGAATTATAGCCTTGGTTCCCCGAGTTATAATTCCGGAAACCCCTCTAGTTATTCAAGTGCTTAGCCTCCTCATCAAAGTCAACATTCTGCTCTTCATACATGTTTGCTGCACCAACTACATTTACCTTTTCTGGACCCGAAATAAGATGTTTCGTGAGAATGTCCATATGGGTTTTGATGTGGTACATGTCTTGGTCCCGTTCTTCCTCTCTCTTTCTCTGTTCATCTAAGAGTTCAAAAGTGAACCCAAAGTCTCCCACCTTTGCATATCTTATCTGCCAGACTCTGTTGTTCTTTGATACCTCATACATGAAAACCATAATCTCAGGGAATGGTTTTCTCAGGAATGACCCACCTCATACTGCATCCATAAATGGTTTACTCACAAAGTTTAATGACCTGTAAAATACCTTTTCAAGTGCCTGTCAGTGAGGCCATGATTTGGACATTTCTTTAGCTTTTGGCTAAACCTCCACCATGTGTCATGCATTGCTTCACCTGGCAGCTGCTTATGAGAACCTATCTCATCCTTCATCTGTAACTCTTTTGCCTCTGGGAAAAACCTCTCTATGAAAGCCTACATCAGCTTTGCCCAAGATCTGATTGAGTCGTGTGAAAAATCATTGAGCCAATTTGTTGCTTCCCCAGTTACAGACAAAGAGAACAACATCAACCTCATTGCCGTTTCGCTGACTCGAGGAATCTCAGCCAACTTACAAATTGCAACGAAATTCATCAAGTGCTAATTCACACCCTCACCAGCAGTTCCTCTGAACATCCCTTTCCGGTTCAACAATTGAATCATGGTGCTAGTAATAGCGAATTTAATTCCTGGAGACAACACTGGTAGTACTATAGCTCCAACTCCATCTAACTCCAGGTCATCTTCTTCAAATGCCATACACATCAGTTGTTGGACTCGACCTCTTGGAGCTAGTGGTTGGTGATGAGGAGAGGCTATCTCTTCTACCCCTTCATTATCCTCAATCACCATATTTGGGTCATTGGCATTGTTCTAAGCACCTCTTTCTAGGTTCTCAAAATCTACTCTCAGCATTTGCCTTTGTGCTTCGAGTTTCTATGTAATCACCATCTTCCTTATGGTTTTTCTTAGCTCGGGGTCATAAGAAATCAAAGGTGCTCCCTTACTTCTTGTGCTTGTCATGCACATGTTAACTCACCTGTAGATGAAACAGACAAGAAACAAGAAGTAAAACTAGGAAATACAACTACAACTAAAGTAATAGCTAGTAGAGTATTTCTGAACTAAAATTCCCCAGCAACGGCGCCAAAATTTGAAACGTCAAAAATTACACCTCAATTAAAAAGTATAAAAAATTGAAGTCAATTATAGAACTCAACTAGAGTTGGGGTCGATCCCACAGGTAATTTACAACAGAAATAAACTTAGTAACGCTTATATTCAGTTGCGGTTATTATTTCCGAAAGAATTGAATTACGAAAAGTAAATATTGGGTTGTTTGAATTCAAGTAACCAATTTTTGTTAAGATTAATAATTAAGAATAGCAAACAATAGTTCTAAGATTGAGTAGTTGATTTAGCGAGACTAGGATTGTGTTCCCCACAACCTTTAACTCTAACTCGAATTCTATACAAATAATGATTTATTGTCAATCTTATATGCTCCTAGCAAGTTAGATACATCTAAATGCTATTCAGCCCTATTAGATGACTTTCACTCTTCCTCTTGGTCTTAAATTGTTTTGAAGGTTACCCTTGCATACTTGTTAAGAAAATTATCCTCTCTCGAGATCTAATCTTTAAAACAAGTTAATGGAATTTGTTTCTAGATTTTCCTAATCATCACTTTTCTCTCGAACAAGTGATAAATATATGCATGTTCTAATGTGTGCACTCATTAGAAGGTAGTCATTACGAATGTTGAAACAACATATGCAATTAACAATCAAACGTTACTCATATTTGAATGCGTAGTTATGTTTTAGTCATGGTTCCCACAACCCTAGTTTTGGGGTCCAACCGCTCATAATTCCAATGAAACTAACAATAAAGATTACTGAAAGCATAATGAAATAGACTTATCAAAAAAAGAAAAATCAAAAGTTTCTTGATTATAAACACTAAAACAAGAACACAATTGATCCAAAGTATTCGACTAAGAAATGTGTTCAAAAAGGAAACTATAATTTTTCCACACTCAGAATGTCTCAATGTTTCGATAATAATCCAAAAATAAACCTTAAGTAATTAAAAGTCTTGAAAAGAGTCCTACACGAAGTAGGACAAATATTGTCAACCATCTTCACGAGTAGGGTAACGGTCCAGGAATTTCACGGCCTGTCAACCCCTCTGTGATCCCACACTTCAATAACTTGTTGTCTATCTTACCTGATATTCTCCAAAAGACACTAGATGACTCGTATTATGCATCACTAAACATCTAGTTCTTCTTGATTTCAGGCTTCACTTAGGAAACTTTTGTTTGCCTTTAGTGTTACTCTCCACAAGCCACTAGACAGCTCGTATAATGCACCATGGCCCGTCTAGGGCTTCTTGACTTCAGACTTCAACTTTATTTCTTCGAAATCACTTTGAAGACCAGATTCATGACCCGTGTACATCCAGACGGCTCGTCTAGTTTGCTTCTCTTCATTTCCACTCTTTCTTTATATCATTTTCTTCAAATTGTTTCACCTGTAAAAATCAAAAGAAACCATAATATCCACATAAACAAGCTCGACTTCTTGCACTAATCCTTTATTTTGAGCGTCAAATGTGCTATAAGTTCATGACACATCAGTATGGAGGAGAATAATTTCAAAGAAAGAAAAAGTTGTGAAAAAAATAAGGAGTTAGAATAAATGATACTTGAGTCCTCCAAAAGTTAAAAATGGTTGCATCTGGGGCATCTAGAATGGAGCAAAGGAAAAATAAGAAAATGATGTGAAATGTGCATTGAGTTGAATAATGAAGAAAAGTGGAAAATTGTTGATTGAAAAGTTGTTGTGTACTGTTCAACGAGGGTGTAGCCACTTGTATCTAAATGATATCCTAACATGCCCTAAGCCTACATTACAAGCTTAAAAAAGTTCTTTGATATCTCCAACAAAATGAAGTTGAGTCAATGTAGTCTGAAAATATGGGCAAGCCTATCGTGTGGCACTTGTGAGCATGAGATAATTCATTTTGAATGTGAGTATTTTAATTGTTGTCCCTTGTATTGTTAATATTTGTGTGTGCTTTGGTGGGACATTTCTTTTCTTGTGAGGGCTTGAATGCTAGGTTTTATTGATGAAGTTGATAGATTCTGAAATTGAGTCAAGGGAAGTTGTTAGAATTCTAGTAATTGTGAGTCACTTCTTGAGAATTCTTGTTGTCACTTTGTCGTTTTTGAAAATCATTGAGTTTTGAAATTGTGTTTGAACTTGAGGGAGTTGCTTGGATTTGAAATTTCTTGTTTGCTTGCTAATTATTAGTACCAACCAAAGCTATAATCATGATTTTCTTAAATTGAGTGCCTCTTGTGTTTTAGATTTTCTTTTGCTTGAGGAGAAGCAAAGTTTTAAGTTTGGGGTGTTGATGAGTGGTGGTTTTGCATTCATTTGAGTCTGTTTTATTTTGATTTTATGGAACTCAGGTATAAAAAGAGGCTAATTATACTTTGAATTGTGTTATTTCAGGTGTTTCGATGTTGGGAAAGAAAATGATTAATAAAAGTTGAGTAGAAGCTGAAAAAGAGCAAAACCTGATAGAAAACAAGCCTGAGATCTCGCACCTGCAAGCTTGGATTAACTTATGCCAACAGTCAACAAAAGTAAACATGTCTCTTAAGCAATGATGTGAGGTTCTCTTTTGCGATTGTTCCAAAAAGGCGGGGGTCACTTAAGAGAAACTCATGTCGCTAGTGCAAAGCCCGTCTATTCAGACATGGTAGATTGGGAAATTCTCAAGCATTGAACACAAATTCAGAAAATAGGGCTAGTGTAGAGCATTATGTAGTATTCATCATCGAAGAATTGTTAGACAGAAAATATTGTAGAGAAAAAAACTAATCCAAAAGTAGATTTTACATTGTTTTTGGGGTTGAGACATTGAAGGCAAGTTGACTCTCATTTCAGTTGTGGTTTTGGAGATTGTGTTGTATATTAGTAACCTCATTTTAGCCTTCTTCATTTCCTTATTCTTAATAGCTAAAAATGTGGGCGTAATTGTGTGTATGACATTGGGGATTTTGTGCTATAAATAGATAAAGCTATTTGTGTATTTGATTTAGTACTCTATTGCTTTCGTAATTCCTTGTTTCCATGTTTGATTTCTTGAAACAGGTTTGATCTAGTTTTCATGTTTAGATTTATGGTTTGAAAGTGCAGGCTAAATTCTAGGTTCTAATCTTCGTGGATTGCTCTCCGTGAAGTTGAGAATTAGAGTGATAATCACATTTTAGATTTGAAGATTGAATTTGAGACCGAAAGGAGAAAGTTTAGGGTTTCATTGTTGAATGCAAGGCGTGCTCTAAAGAGAAGTCTAAGTTAAGGTCGTGGGGTATTTTGTTGAATCACATGATTGAGACTAATAGGAGATGTCATGAAATAGTCCTTTGAGCCCAAAATGAGATTATGATTGACCTAAGATGGCTTAGCCTACTTATTATTGATTGATCTTGTATTGAATTGCAATGGATTGTTGAGTGTTGATTAAATCTTGAATTCTCTCAATTCCCATAGATCCCTTGCTTGAAATTGTCTTGACCCCCCGTTAGATGTGTAGTTAGAAACTTGCCTTCTATTTGATAATTGTGTACCTTGTATATATAGACTCAAACTAGTATCTAGTTAGCCTTTATCTTTTCAATCGCCGACAAATTATTCTTTATGGGATTCGACCCTAACTCTTAGTTGGGTATTTTTAGTGACGACAACCGCTCACTCTTTAGATTCTTTTTGAAGAGTTCTTTGAGCGTTATCTGCTCTCTCCTTCTAACATCGGCATAAAAGTTATGTCGAATTTGAGCCATTTTCAATCTTTCACAAATAAGTTGAACCTTTTCCATAGCATTATGCACCAACTCGGGCCTTATAAAAGATACCTCGCAAACTTCAAACCAACCAATAGGAGACCTACACCTCCTACCATAAAGATCCTAAAATGGAGCCATCCCAATGCTAGAATGATAACCATTATTATAAGCAAACTTGATTAAAGGCAAATGCTCATCCAAGTTAACTTTCAATTCAATAAAGCAAGGCTTTAACATATCCTTTAAGATATGGGTAGTACGCTCGACTTGTCCATTAGTTTGAGGGTGGAAAGCCATGCTAAGTTTCTCTTGGGTACCAAAACCTTTCTAAAATTACCTCCAAAACTGAGATGTAAACTGAGTGCCACAATCGGAGATAATATTCAAGGGTTCTCCATGCAACCTTACCATTTCCCGAATATAAAGCTTAGCATACTCTTCCCCTTAAAATGAAGTCTTAATAGGAAAGTGATCCAATTTCATCATTATGTCCACAGTAACCCAAATAGAATTAAACTGATGATCAGTTTGAGGTAAACCCGTAATGAAGTCCATATTCAAATTTTCGCACTTCTATGTAGGAATACTAATTTTTTTAACCAAACCACCTGGTTTTTGATACTCAACCCTCACTTGGTAATAATTCGGTCACTAAGCCACAAATTCCATAATATCCTTCTTCATCTCATTCCACCATTAGACTTATCACAAATTATGGTATATCTTGGTGCCTCCTGGCTAAATATAATACCAAGAACTTTGAGCTTCTCAAAAATCTGACTACTCAATTCATCAATATCTGGGACAGATAACCGACCTTGATATCGAAGGACACCATCTCCCCCTTTGGAGAAAGCCTCAATTGCTTTTTCGGAAACTGACTTCTTTAACTCAACTATATTTGGATAAAGATTTTTATTAGCTTTCACATCCGATGAAAGAACCTATTCCAAACCATTTTGAATGATGACTCTAACTTCATTTGAATTAACCAACCATACACCCAATCGGGCAAAACATCACGAACTAACTCTTTCTTACCATCCTCAACATGAGCAATACTACTCATCGATAGTTGACTAAGAGCATCCACCACCACATTCTATTTACCTGGGTGATAGAGAACACTTGTGTCGTAATCCTTGAAAAACTCAAGTCATCTCTTTTGGCGAAGATTCAAATCCTTTTGAGTGAACACATATTTTAAACATTTGTTGTCGGTAAACACATCTACATGAAAACCATAAGTGATGCCTCCAAATCTTTAGAGCAAACATTACCGCCGCCAACTCCAAATCATGAGTCGGATAATTCCTTTCATGCACCTTAAATTTCCTTTAAGCATAAGAGATGACTTTCCATGTTGCATCAAAACACAACCAAGTCCAATTCCTGAAGCATCACAATATACTACAACGCTATCTGATCCTTCTGGTAATGTCAATATAGGGGCTAAGGTGAGTCTATCCTTCAACTCTTGGAAACTCTTCTCACAAGCTTCCGACCATAGGAATTTTACCTTATTTTGAGTCAATGGCATCAAAGGTGAGGCAAAACCTTCCATAGACCTTCAGTAATAACCAGCCAAACCCAAGAAAATCCTATGTCTGAAGCAGACAAAGGTATAGGCCAATTCTTAATCATCTCAGATTTCTTAGGATCAACTTGAATACCTTCAGGAGAGATAATATGGCAAAGGTAAGAGACCGACCTCAACCAAAACTCACATTTTCTAAACATAGCATACAATTCACCATCCTTGAGAACTTGCAACACAATCCTCAAATGCTCAACATGTCCATCATCTATCGGTGAGTAAATCAAAATATCATCAATAAACAAGATTAAGAACATGTCAAGATATTGCTTGAAGACCCTATTCATCAAATCCATGAACGCCACCGTGGCATTAGTCAACCCAAAAGATATAACTAAAAACACATAGTGCCCATACTGGGTTTAGATTTTCATTTTCATTCACCCTCAATTGGTTATAACCGGACAAAAGGTCAACCTAAGAGAAGTAACTTGCTCTTTAGAGTGGATCAAACAAGTCGTCTATCCTTAGAATAGGATACGTCTTCCTTATTTTGACCTTATTCATCAGTTGTCGATAATCAATGCACATTCGAAGGGAACCATCCTTCTTTCAGACAAACAAGACTGAGCCACCCCATGGAGAGATACTTGGTCTAAAGAAACAGTTATCCAATAAATAATTCAATTGATCCTTTAACTTGTTAAGTTTTGTCAGGGCTATATGATAGGGAGGAATAGAGATAGGTTGCGTAACTGGGAGAAGGTCAATACCGAAATATGTTTCCCTTTTAGAAGGAATACTGGGAAGATCATCTGGAAACACTTCTAGAAACTCATTTACAATCGGAATTGACTCAAGAGTAGGGATTTTGGAATCTGTCCCCCTAACTTGAACAAGATGATAGATGTAGCCTTTAGAAATCATTTTTGTAGCTTTTAGGCAAGATATAAACTAACCCTTAAGAACATAATTCCCCCCTTCCTGTGACATGATAGGTTCGTTAGGAACCTTGAATGTGGCACAATCTATGGAAACATAACATCAATGAAGCCAATACATCCCAAAAATAATATCAAAATAAAACATATGAAGCTCTAGAATATAAAAATGAGTGACTCTAAGAGAAACAAAAATAGGAAAATTTATGTGAACTTCTTAGCAATAATAGATACACCAATGGGAGAGGAGACATGAAAGGGATTAGAAAGAATTTTAGAACCTACATCGAATCTCATGGCCACATAATAAGTAAAAAATGATAACGTAGCACCTGGATCAAGTAACACATGCCCATAAAAATGAAAGACTTTCAAACAAGAAAAACTAGGCTGAGGTTTCCTACCATCCTTACCAATTCTATCTTAAAACAGACAATCCTTCAATTTCTGACCAATATTTTCACAACCAAAGCAATGATCTGTACCGGCTAAACATTTGATCGAGTGACTCTTAGAAAACCTTTGGAAAACGGGAATAGAAGATCCATTTCCACCACTTCCTTAGAGATTGGAGCATTAAAAGAACCTTGACTAGATAAATTTTTCTGGAATTGAGGATTACCATGTCTGCCAAACCTAGAATGAGAAAAGTCACCCTCTTTGGTCCTTGCCTTCTTGGACTCCCTAGACCTCTCCTTTAGCTTTTTTTCCCTTCAATTTGTTGGGCATGTATCATCAATCGGGAGATATCCATCTCTCTTATCAACATGACAATATGGCACTCTTTGACCACCATTTTGTACACACCCGACAAAAACTGACTCATCCTAGTCATAGAATCGGCAAACATTTTCATAGAATATATATCCAATTGAGTGAACTTCCAAGAATACTCCTTCACACTCATGTTCCGTTGTCAAAGATTGATGAACTCAGACATTAGCTTCCAACAAACGATCCTTTGAATTTCTCCTAATTAAGGGGACCCACTTCAATAGCCATTTATTCTTTCTATTGTTTGAACCAAACTTGAGCAACACCTCTAATTTGATTAGTGGCCAATTCCTCCTTTTCCACTAGAAACACTCCCATAATCTCCACTATCTTGAACAGCTCATCAATGAACTATTGAGGATCCTCATAAACTTTTGACCCATTAAATTCCTAAAGGTTCATCCTAGTGAAGTCCTTCAACCTTGTTGTTGCTGCATCCATATTTGGATTCATGGGAGCAACGTGTAATGACCCGCCAATTTTCCCTTATAATTTGGCATAAAAATAAGGGGCAAGAATCTAGATTTATGGAGAGGTTAGTGGAAGACTCTAAAATTCCCTAGATCTTTCCTTACAAGGCATTAGAATTCTCTAGACTTGTAGAGAATTCAAGAATAGGGACTAAATTGTAAATATGTAGGGACTTAAGTAGTGAATTTTATTTACACTATGGCCTCTCAGAAGTAGTATAAATAGAGGGCCTCTCATTTGCAAAGGCATCAAACGAATTGTAAAGCATTCTCCATGTAAAACAAAGCCTTCTTCAAAAGTATTCTTTGTCTTTCTTTCATTCTCTTAGCGATCTAAGTTTCAAAGGACTTACTTAATCTTACAAGATCATGAAAGATTCGTGAGAAAATTGTCAAGTGTCGCACGAACATTAGTGAAATTCTAAGTCCGTGACAAAGTTGTATCAGAGCAAAGGTTTGATACTAAGAGATTGGCCAATGAAGGAGACGTAAAGGCTGCTAGCAACACCAACGTCAGGTAGGATGGTGCAAAGAAGAACTACAAGGGAAATAAGCACCATAAAAGTAGGGAGGAAATGCTGCTCGACCCTATACCAAGAAAGGCACTAACATCTCACCCACCTTCAACCAATGAGGCAAGTGACAATGAACATGGTTATGAGGCCATTGACGTCATACTCGAAGTAGAGTGAGTCGCAAGAGTAGACATGGTGAGGCAGGACATGGAGATCTTAGGCAAGCGGTTGAACAAGGTCAATGGCAAGTTCAAGACTCTAGAGGACTTCCCTCTTTAGGAGAATGAAAATATTCCCAAAAAGATGGAGGGCCGCCAGAGTGCCGAGTTTGAGATGAAGGAGGCCATCAGTCCCTTGGAGTGCCAACTCATGGATGCACTAAGTACGATTGAAGCAATGACATTCGAGATGACATGACTCATTAAGGGAATGGAAGTTGGATGATCAACGTCATTCGATCGAGATAGGGAGGCCAAGGTCGAGGATCCCAAGCCACCTCTGTTCAAAGGTGTCCATGATACGGAAGAGGTGGAGAATTTATTATGGCACTTGTAGAATTACTTCAAGTGTAACCGAGTAAAGAGTGGTGAAAAAAAGTTCAATGCAGTCGTATTGTATCTTTCAGAGATAGTCATGCTATGGTGGAGATGCAAGTATTTCGAAATAGGGAAGGGGCTTTGCACCATAAAAACTTTGGAGAAATTCTGAGAAGATTTCAAGAAGGCCTTCTTCCCTAAAAATGTAATATATGAGGCCAAGTGCAAGTGGAGGAAATTGAAGAAAACAGGTAGCATTTGGGCGTACGTGAAGGAGTTCACCACCTTCACACTTCAAATTTTCAACCTCACGGATGAAGCAAAATTGGGCCAGGATTTAGTTGGTACACCGACAGGTTAGTACTATTAATGAAGCTATCACGTAGGACAAAGCCTTGAAAAAATTTAGGCATGAAAGGCCCGACAGAGCCAGATGAGAGGATATGAGAGGTAGTCATGGCAAAGGGCAGGGAGATCTTGGAAAATTCAAGGAGCAGCGGCAAAATCCCAAGAATCATGATACCTATAGGTCCGATGGAAAGATGTCTGGACGTCATGGTGATAAGTAGAGAAAGGAAGAAACTACCAAGAAAAAGAATTGCTACATCTGCGGTGGGCCGCATGGCTATTCAAGGTGTCCTAAACTGAAGAGTCTTGGTGCTATCATGTGAGAGTTGAAGGAAATGGATGAGCAGGAGCAAGGACACGGTGTAGAGTCGACACAGTTTGGCTTTATAGGACTATGTGCGCCTATCGCGAAGTAGCCAGGGAGGCTGAGAGAATAAGGTGTACAGTATGTCGACATTATGATTAATGGACTACTCGCTAGTGCTATGGTCGACACGGGTGCAGAGGCCAACATAATTAAAAAGACAGAAGCAAAAAGGTTGGGTTGAGTTACAGTACAAGTAACGCCTATTTCAGGATAGTCAATTCACCACTGACTCCGTGTGCGGAGTCTCGCATGGAGTAAGCATCACGCTAGGCGAGTGGCAAGGTAAAACAAACTTCATTGTCACTCCTTTAGACCTCTTTGACATATTTATTGGGCAAGTGTTCATCCAAAAGTGTCACGTGGTGATCAATCCTTAGCTTCAACAACTCTTGATCATGGAGCAAGAAGGATCATGTATGGTGCCCCTAGTTAAGGTACAAAATATGGAGGGATAAGTTTGACTAACGGCCCTGCAGTTTGTGAGAGGCCTTAAGAAGAAGGAGTAAAAATTCCTAGCCACTAATACAAGTATGACGAAAGACAATAGTGCAAAAAGGACTTCACCACCATGTATAGGGAAACTTCTGCAACAGGACAAAGACGTTATTTCCGAGGATCGGCACAAAGGCATTGATCGAGTCAATCAGCTGATGGTCGGGCATGTGAGAAGAAAAAACTTGGTCGTTCATGCAGCACCAACGTGACACACTCGTCGCTGCATCAGGTGGGGGAGAGTGTCATGTCCCGCCACTTTGCCCGTCAAATTTTTCATAAAAAAAGGGGGAAGAATCTAGAGTTATGGAGAGGTTAATGGAAGTCTCTAGAATTCCCTAGATCTTTTCATACAAGGCTTTAGATTTTTCTAGACTTGTAGAGAATTCTAGAATAGGGACTAAATTGTAAATATGTAGGGACTTGAGTAGTAATATGTAACACTCCTGAGTCAAAAAGATGAGAAATTGAAGTTTTCCTGGATCTAGTGCCAGAACCAATGAAGCCACCGACGACACGTCGTCTGACACACAGTCTGTAGGTAGGCCCGTGGTTGGTCAAACATAATTTTCAAAAATGTCAAGTTTCAGTATTTTTCATACGGTTCACCAGGACGGGTTGTCGTCCCATGCACGTGTCGTAGGTAGGTCTCATATGTGAGTCCCAAACTTAGAGGAATTTTAGAATCAAAATTTGGGACCCACGGTAGAGGTGTACCACCCATAGGTGAACCCACAGAGCATGCACGGGTTACATCGATGGGGGGTCCAATATTGGTTGTTTTTGAACCCACCAACGACCGACCAGGACGGTCCTTGGTCTGGCAAACGGATCGTAGGTTTGCCCGTTTGTGAGGTCGGCAGTTATTTCTTAAGAAAGGCTTTTGGGTCTTTTTCTAATTATTCTAACTCAATACTATGTCTTTTTTCCTTCAATTAGAGGCCATATATAAATGTTTTTACCCCCAAAATCTATTAAATCAATTCATTCTCTCAAATTCCTAAAAGCAAAATAACTTCAGCCTCCTAAATATTTCTCTCTCTAGAAGTTTGAAGAAGAAGAATAGGGTTTCAACTCAAGTCTCCAATTTCACAATTGATTGTAAGCACTTTGCATTAACGTATGATAGTATTCACCTATGGAGTCCTCTCCTCCATAGGGTTCCTAAATTCTCCTATTTTGACAAGGTAGAATCTCCAATGGAAGTTAGGGTTTTTACTCAATCTCATGGGTTCTTTTCAATTATGGTATTATTGATTGACTTATGTCTTTTTATGCATGAATTGAAGAAATTGTATGTTTCTAAGTTGAATCTCCATGAACCCATGTGAAATCCATGTTTTCTAGAATTGATCATATGATGAAGCTTTTGAACCATGAAAGATGAGTCTTTGAAGATATGCCTGTTCTTTATGAAATTGATGAAAATGATTTAAGTTGCTTTGAGAGTAAAGCATCCATGTTGTTGTGAAAGGATTTCTCACATACAAATGAAAGCATGATTGTTAAAGGGTTTTCTCATATAAATGATTCTTAGAGTTGAAAGGTTTTTTCAACTAAACTTTGAATCAAGATTTAGGAGATATTCTAATGAAACGCAGCTTCTATTGGTTACTTTATGTACCCTTCCATCGATAATGAGACAAGTGTCGATTACCCATGACCTTCAATGATAAGACAAGAAGAGATTACCCATGTCTCATGAATGTTTAGAAAGGTTAAAGACTAATCAATATTCCGTGGGATTTATGCTCAGCACCGAGAGGACAAGTAGTGATTGCTCATGTCCCATAACCTATGTGCCACCGTAGGTTTGTCTATATAGACATTAGCTAGTGGATCCACGTAAGCTAGAAGTTCATGGTCTTACATTGGCAAGTAGGACATCCATTTCGGTGTGGGGAAGACACCGGATTCCATCTTAAGAGCTCACATGGTCTTAAATGTCAGTTAAAAGTAAATCTCCCACAAGAATGCATAAAGGTTACTTCTAGAAGTATCTCATGAATGTTTTAAAGATGTTAGCTCGCATTGACCATGTTTTATGATTTACGTTTTCTAACCCTTTTATCTCTTGATTTAGCTTGGTCATTGCATGTCAAGAAAAGGTCCTTTTAGCATGATTTCATACTTTTATGCATTGCTATCATACTTGGTACATATTTGTACTAACGTATACTCTTGCCTACATTCTTCTAAAATGTAGGTTCTGATTCTCCAGTTTTGCATCTCTGTGGCTAGGGATCACTTAGTAGATATTGAAGATTAGTGAGTCCTCATGTTCCGAGGATCGAGCTTTTATTTCCTATTATTTTTACTTTTTAGCATTATATGTGATGTACAGGTTACGTCTCGATCCCTCTTGATGTACTAGATGGCTTTAAGACTGTGTTAGATTTTCGCTACATTTTATAAGCAAATTGTCTTTTAAACTCTCTTACTGTTCTATTATCTTGTATGATGCAACTACCAGAAAAATAGGAATAAAATCAGTTGGCAATCTGAATTACCATCGGATTCCCAACGGATATTGATCTGTTGCTAAAAGTCTCGTCGGTAAATTTTGCCAACTAATTTGATGTCGTTGGTAATATTACTAACAAAAAGTCGGTTAGGAAAAAACAACAAAAAATTGTTGGTAATTTTTGTATCTTGACTCTTAGATTTTCGTTGGTAAATTTGCTAACTAAAATTCAGTTGGTATTCTATTGGTAATTTTACTAATTGATAGAAAGTAAGTTAGTAAATTTAGTTCTCTATTATTCATGTTTTGTGTGTAATCGGTTGGTAAATATAGTAATGAAAAAGTGTCATTGATATTTTATTAACAACTATTCTAACATATTATTATGTTGGTAAGTATGACTGTTCATTCCTAAAATATCATTATTAATCAATTAGAAATTTAAATTCTCAATTTTTCTTTTTATTAATCTGATAATAATTTAAAACTTTGTAAAATATAGCATACATGAATCTATTACTTGGAAAATCCTAAAAAAGAAACAATTTAGCAATATGAAATAAGTAGTAATTAACATCTATTGCAACGTCATACAAAGAAGATCAAAAGTTATCTTACATATTACTCATCTTTGTAGTCATACAAAACTACTCAAAAGTGGTCTTATATACAAATATAACATATTTGTACAATGTAATACAAGTTATTCATCATAGTGACCTATATCACTACCTTGGAGGTGGCGTATCTTGATAGTGTTATGTCCAATCTAGTGGCAACGATAAGCTGGCTGCAAGAGTTGATATATGAACTGAAAGTGTTGTTCAATTTGTTTCTCAATCTGGTGTCCTGTTTCTCGCTTCACTTTCTGAAAAAGCTGTTATTTAAGATATCGAAACGCGTAAGCTTTCCAACCATAGATCTATTAAACTTGCAAACAAAAATTGTCATTAGAACTGGCGTGATAAAGTGAAGTAGATAAAAAAGTGAAATTCTTTTAAAGTCTTACCCGTACATACATATATATATATATTCACCGAAAGCATAGATAGAAGATTTAGTTATCATAACCACCAACCAAATTTGAAGTATTTGCAACTCACAGGGTAGACGCCAACAGCCCATCCCATTTGATTTGTGTTAATTGATAAAGCAAATAAGGTGTTAGAGTGAGTGGAACACGGAATTTGGAAGGGAGTTAAACACCAAAGTTAGAAGCAGAACTTGAAATTAGGACTTACAGTTAGGGTTGGATCTTCTTTTCACTGAGAAGAATGAGAGGGAAAATTTTGACCCAAAAAATGAGTGGGAAATATGAGAAAAAATTTCAAACTAAATCGAATTGCGTATTTAATTTAACCCCTCAAATTTCAATATTCGTACACTTGGATGAGGTCATAGAACCTCTCTAAATTAATACTTGATAAATTTTCTGAAATTTTTTTTTTGTTGGTTCCGAGTGGAAAAAATCATCGATTTCGATAAGAAAATATATTTTTGAAAGACCCCTATATAAATAAATATCCCATTAATATTATAAATTAATAATTGTTTAAATTAAAAAAATATCTAAGACAATTTAGTGATATATGATTCTAATATTTTTTATTTTTTTATTAAAATTTAAATCTAGTTGAAGCTCGTTTCTAACTTTTCTTATTGCATCCAAAAGTTCTGGTGTTGTCTCTCAAACTACAAAAAAATTGTGATGAGGTTTAGACGCGATAAGTATTTCCTTACTCGTAATTGGTTCCAAAGGTATTGTATCGTCTTAAACTTCATCATCAATATTATTTTCTCGATGGTATCTATAATTTCTTCTAAACTCTAGGCCACTAAACGTTATAATTTTTAACCGAGTAATCCAATAAGCTCTTGACGTTTTATTGTTGTAACGTATATGTAAATTAGTAAGATACAATGATTCCGATGTAATCAAAATTAACCTTCATTAAATCTCGAAAACACTCTTTAAATTAATAGATTAAATAATGCCTCTACGAATAATAATATTTTATTATTCAGATTGTGTAGGGCCTCCCGGGGTCCTATACGTCATGTTATGCCTAGGCTATGTTTTGGGTCGTGACATCATATTTATTTACACTTTGGTCCCTAGGAAGTAGTATAAATAGAGGGGCTCTCAGTTGCAATGGCATCAACCATGTTGTAAAGCATTCTCTAAGTAATAAAAAGCCTTCTTCCAAAGCTTTCTTTGTCTTTCTTTCATTCTCTTAGCGATCTAAGTTTCAAAGGGTTAATTGATCTTACAAGAAGGTGAAATATTCGTCAGTAAGCTGTCAAGTACCGCATGGAGCATTAGTGAAATTATAAGTCCATGACAAACTTATGGAATTTGATTGTATTCCACACCACCGGTAGTCACTGATCATCCTATCGGTAGATAACCTTTTCTCCTCAAAGATCGTTCCCAACCCAACTGCCTTCAAGTTGTTCATAGCTTGGGCAGCAATGATTAGTATCACACGAGACACCATATTAGAATGCGGATATCACATATTTTTTTAGCGGATTGCACTCCTTTTCTTTTGAGGAACTAGGGGGACTGTAGCATAAAATTGACTGGATGTAGGTACACCCTCAGTGTGTCCTGCAACTTCTATTTCCTCATCGGTCCATGAGTAGTTTAGTGGCTCACCCTCGGAGAAAGATGTTGTATTATCATTAGTTAGTTTCCTTTTCATAGTTTCTTGGGAAGTCAAAGTAGCCTTTTTCTGGGTTCTTTCGCTCACATGAGTAGAGGTCTGTGAAGCAACTTGGGGTATGTCACTAGGCTTAGATATGCCACCCTTTTTTTCGTTTACAGATTGGTTGAGGAAAATCTGGAGAAGAGCCCTTCTAGGAACTGGAAGTTTATATCTAGCAATATCTGCATCGCACAACAATCCATAATAAAGATCTGGTTAAGGATTAGTTGAAAAATAATCGAAATGAAAGTTGTAGAAAAAGTTGCCCTATTGCTTAGCAACCTGGTTGGCAAATCGCTGAACAGGTTCTGCGAGCTTAGGAGAGCTAACAAAACTGACATTATCAATCTACGAAAAGTCAGGCAAAAAGAGCGAGAACATTATCAACTCAATGACTCATCGAATTGGTTTGGCAAGCTGAAGGAAGCGAGCTGAAAAATGACATAATTCAAAACCTAAAAATATTAAGCGAAGGCTAAGCTAGCCCTAACTCGACAATTCACTGATCCACCTTCGCGAGCTCGATGGAGCTCACTGAACATGTAATTGTTAGACCCTTACAAAAATTTTAAGAATTCAAACAATTTCAAAGTAACGAACAAAACTAGCACACAACTTGCATAAAAAAAAAGCTACCCAACTCAATAACACACCCCTGGGTACTCAAACATCCCCCAAATTCAATTATACCAAACAAAATGATGATTTGCTCTTAATAATGACGTCACCCAATATATCATTAGGCAAATACAAGCCTATTTGTTGATTTTGGGCTATCAAACTTCTCACACTGTTGGGGGTAAACGTATAGCTCTCATACATCCTATTGCATTGAAGTTCACATCATCTAAATTTCCCAGAATATCGTTTTGCCCTTGTTGGCTAGCATTATGGTTTTCAATGACACTCATGTCGTCACCTATACAAAGTAAAACAATGGATCAGACTGTAAGAGTATTCTACTACACTAAATTAGTTCACAAAATCACTCACTCAAAGAATTCCAAGCACCACTCCCTCATAGCGGCGTCATTTTTTATAACACTCAAATTACTTGTAAAACCATTAAACAAGTAAGACCTCGTTAGCAATATATTTACCCAACATATGAGGTTAGGGTCAAATCTCACGGTGACTGATATCTAAAAGAATTCAATTACGAAGTCAAATTATGTCCTAATTCATTGTAGATAGATGATAATAAGGGTAAATAAATTCCAAATATCAAATTAAGATTGTTTGTTAACCAATTTTTACAAAATTAACTCAAATAAGTTATTAACAAGCAAGAAGAGTAACAATCCAAGAGTGTTCGGAAGTGAGTGCCGATTTCAAGAGGTTGATCAATGTTATTGCTCAATAACCTTGATTACCCATGGATAGGCTGGATTAATCTCAAACACATATTTCATTTCTCAATCACAACATGCTTCTCATATGAACTCCTCTCGGACATAACTATGTATAATCTACTAAACAACTCATTACCTTGACATAGATTTTTTCTATCGAGCAACCCTAACATTTAGAGATGAAACCCCGAATTTCTTTCTCAAGCAATAACAAATTCCAAACTAATATGAAAGCATCAAATCAATTACCCACTTCATATACTCTCTCTCTCTCTCTCTCAAGCAATATATGAATATCTGAAATGGAATTATGTTTGCAATCTCAATTCATAATTTAACACATGTTAATCAATTTGAATACATGGAAATCAAGGTAAAATAGAGAAATACACATTATTCCACCAATTTAATAAAAACCCAACTCCATTTGCACACCACTAGAATAATGGTTTAATCCAATCATGTTAAAATTAAAAGAAAATATACCAAAATCATTCTCAACAATAAGATTGTTGCTTTACAAATTCAATTCAAGAGACCCACTTCCGAATTCCCCCGAAAAGATGGGTTACAATCTTACTTCTCACTCAAGAAAATAGAAAGTTCTATTATACTCTAAATGAAAAAGGTCTCAAATTCAAAATGTATGATCAAAGATATTTTTTTCTCTCTCTTCTTTCGGCTTTCATATTTCCCCAAAATTTAGAAAATATTCCATTAAATGACTCAATCAGTGATATATGGCGAGCTCTCCATCATAATCAATGAGTCTCTGGCTTGAACTTCTTCTCGCATTTTCTTTACTTCAGGCTTTAGATGTTTGAATCGCAGTTGGTGAGCTCGATGGATTTTGTCGTTCACATTTGGTGAGTTGACAATAATCACCCAAGCCTACCTTTTTGGCCTTATATTTAACCAAAATATTCGATCACTTTCAGCGATTAAATGTAATCTTGCCGACTGAGTTTTGTTAATCGTCGTTTAGCCCATCTTCTCGCCAACCTATGTTGAGCATTTTAGCATAAAACTTTGTCATTTTCGGCAAGGTCTGGCACACTCGACGAGTCTCCTACTGCCGTTGACGAGCATCAGCTTCACATTTTTTCCCTTTTGTTTTATGTTTTTAGCTTTTTTGTGTGATTTCTTCCTTACTTTGTCCTTAAGCCTTCATTGTTGCAACAAAATTAAATCGTTACCTATGGACATAAAAAGGCATTAAGGACACTTTTTGGTGAACTAAAACGATGTCAAATTAGTAAAAATCTCACACTCATTAGTTAGTGTAGTGCAAGTGAGAGTAGAGACAAAAAAAATAATCTATGTCTTCAACAAATTTATTGTACAAAAGAGAGTAATGATATGTTGAAGGAAGGTATTTTTTTGTGTAACTTTGGACTCATTAACTAATATGGAGTTTCTTGAGTTGTACGACATTATTGGGTTGTTGCATCCTACAGGCACAAGTCAACAGTTATACTAATGGGTTGGTATAGATTATACCACAATAGGCTTGAATCTTTCTAAAAAGCGTGAGATATCTGCACCTCAGCTTGAATGATTTTTTTATTCATTACTATGATCTTACTTTAAACTGCTTGGAGCTTTTGAAGTTAAAATGATTGGCTTTTGTCAAAGATTCATGTAAGAAACCTCAAAATACAATTCTGATGTTTTCGTTATCTACGTAATATCAAGTTTGGTCTAGAAGAACCCTTGGTTTGGGTTTTGAAGATTTCAGACTCATTCAGACCAACCTTCTAGCTTTTAGCTTCAATGGAGCCTTGGGTGCGGGATACATTTTTTCTCGAGATGACATCTGATGGATATTTCGACAACTCCATTGAGTCCAAAATATTGAATTTTGTTGGGTAGCATATTTGATTTGTGTTCTCGAGTTTCTTATTAAATAATGAACACCCCATTCCGGACTGCAAAATTTGGTGCAGTTGAACTCTTTCATCGCTATCATGATGAAGGCCTTCACGATTGAAAAGAAAATTGTACCTGCTCATCATGGTCGTGTGGCCTTATGGGCGTAGTCGCGATGAGAAATTTTAGAGGTTTGACCAGCTTTGATCAATGAGATCGTGAGGTTTGACCTATGCAATCGTGAAGGTATGATTTTCTAAGGGTCGGGATCTTGACCCTTGGAGTCTTTATAGAGATGAAAAATTTCTCTCTATTAATGGGATTAGACCCGAATTTCAGCTCCATTTCTCAAAGTTTCAACTTTGATTTCTTGATCAATTGATCTCCGATTGAGCTCATTTCTGTTACAATTTGCTGGCTATTGTGGGGGCTACGAGCTAGAGTCTTTTGGGGAGCGATGTGGACTAGTTATTACCGTAATTTATTTTCCTGAACCTCCCTTTTAACTTCTTGTCTTGTCTGGGCATCAATTGGGCTAAAATTGTGCTCAATTTTAAGACACAAGATCCTTGATCTATTTGGGAATCATTGACAAAGTTAGCTTCGTAATTCCACATGCAAGGTCCATGGAACCATTTGACTTGATTTTGGGTTTATCATTTTATTGTGCAATGTGGTATATTCTTTCAATAATATTGACACAGTGACCATAAGTTTGATAGTGTGACAGTTGTCGGAGGCAGTTCGGAAGGATAAAACTCAAGTTGAGTAGACTCTTGAGCACGTGTGATCAACACTATCACGACCCAAAGTACACCCTAGACGTCAAATGGCGTATATGACCCCGAGAGGCCCTTGACAAGCCACTTGACATACATATACACTTAGTAATAGGCAAAAGTAAAGCATTTTATTTCAAGAACAGAGTTTCAAGATGAAGCGAGTCTAACATAGTCTTGACAAGACTTTCTACAACATCAATAGGAGTAGACAAGATGTAACTAGTACACCACGTACAACACCCAAAAGTAAATAACATAAGAAAACAATAACGGTGACAAAGTCCTCAAGGTATGAGGACTCACTAAGTCTTCAAAATCTCTAGGTGATCTACTAGTCACGAACAGAGGGACATGAGTCGTCAAGCCCTACATTAATATAACAATGTACGCACAAGTATGCATTAGTACATGGAATATACTAAGTATGAGGGAAATGCACTGAAGCATGAAACATGATTATAAGAGGACATAATCGAAAACATGAAATTCATGACCAAGCAAAGCATCGTAAAACCTTTCAAGAAACCTCATAAATCATGAACATATTCAATGCATCTTAAAATAACAAGGAAAGCTTCATAAAACATTTGAAGGTAACTTAGTTCATTTTGTTGAATATTTACTATTAACCTACATAGACCATGTGAGCTATAACATGGAATCTGGTGTCTTGCTCCCACATCGAAAAGAGATATCCTTACTTGCCAAGGTACGGACCATAAACTTCTAGCTTAGGTGGATCTATTATCTATGTCACTTAAGACAACCTATGGGGGCACGTAGTTAGGGAGAAGGAGATTTCTACAAGAGACCCGACCTCTACTAACGGGAGAGCCTCTATCTCAATATCCCCTTGGTGCTAAGTTAAAATCCCAACGGAATTACTCATCAACATAAGAATATCATCATCCATGGAAAAATAATAATTAAGTTACCAATACTAGCTAAGAACATCATAGAATATCTCCTTAAATCGTTGACAAATGCATGAGTGAGAAAATCTTTCACCAAACCATGATCCCTTAATAGAGAAAACCTTTAAGAATTTCATTGTTGCCAATCTTATAGCAACCTATATCATAAGACACTTCTTTTTTCATGAATCATGCATGTCTTTCATGAAAACACCAATTATAGATTCATAGCTAGTTCATAAATTCATACTGAAAATAATAGATCATGCATGGGTTCATATGGAATTAATTGGAAATGATGTAATTTAGTTAAAACAATCATAATATCATTAAAATCAATAAATTTAATCTATACAAATAGAACCCGTGAGAAATTTAATGAAAACCTAACTAACTTAATTGAAGTTGACTTAAGGAAATTCAGAAACCTTTGGGCTCAATGGTGAATGGAACCCATTGGTGTAGCCCTACCTACCTTGATTTTGAAGCACTAGACAATTGATGAAGAAAGGAAACTTGAACTTGAAGAATCCTAGAATCCTTAGTGAGCCTTGGAGAGAAATGGGAGAGATTAATTTGGTTAGGATTTAGAAATTAGGGGCATGAATTTAGAATGGGTAGATTTAGGACTTAAAAACCTTATATAGGTCTTATTATTAGGGTCAAAACGACATAACATAAGTACTAAGCACATGGGAAAAGACCTAAATACCCCTTAAATATAACTGCTGGACAGACCCCACGGTTTTGACCTACGGTTCGAAGAACCTTTTACAGACTGTTCTGTTCAACTATAGACCAAGTACTGGACCCTAAAATTTAATTCAACTTTGATGAGACCTTTCTACAGCCCGTAGGACTTCTTACGGTCCGTAGACCCAAACTGTAGAACTCAACTTTAACCCCAAAATTTCACTAAGCTTGGAACCTTTCTACGTGGCCTTCCTACGGTCCGTAGTGCATTTGATAGACTGTCCTAGTAAATCATAGAATGAGTTACTGGGGCTTGATTTTTCCCCAACCTTGACCTACTTCCTACAGATGCACTATACCGTCTGTAAAAGCATCTATGACCCGTAGATTGGATCAGTAGAACAAAACCAGTAGCTAAAAAGGTATATTCTTTCCTTTTCCAAATCCAAGGTGTTACAACACCTCCCCCTTAGGAACATTCTTCCTCGAATGGGACTTAAGCTAGAATGAATAGAGTATGAGAGAAACTAATAACCCATCATGAATAAAAATTTCATCAAACTGCGCATAAACAAGGAGAATCACTCCAAGCTAAATCATAACATCAAAAATTAAGTTTTCATGAACATGAATGCATATAGAAACATGAGAATGACTAAAATACATGAATCCGAAAGAATGAACCATGAGAAACTATTACCTCAAGCTAGAATAGGAGGAGAGGGAAATAGATGAGGATATCGGGTTATCATATAGGCTTCACCATCCCAAGTAGCACCCGAAATTAATTGATTCCTCCAATGAACATTTAGGGAAGAAACTTCTTTATTTCTCAACTTCCAGACTTGCCAGTTTAGAATCTCAACAAAAATCTCTTCATAAGAAAGATTTTATTTAACTCCCAACCCTTCCAAAGGTACAATGGATGTGATCTCCAACACACTTCTTCAAAAAAGAGACATTGAATACCAGATGTACCGATGCTAAATAATTAGGCAACTCAAGATCATATACAACTTTGCCAATAAACCTTAAAATTTGATATAGGCCCACATAATGGGGACTAAGCTTCCCTTTCTTTACAAATCTCATCACGCCTTCTATGGGTGAATTTTTTAAGTACACCAAATCGTCAACATCAAATTCAAGTTCTCTTCTTCTAACATCAAAATACGACGTTAAAGCGTTTTCAACCTTCGGTGAAAAAGTCGAACCTTTTCCATAACTTGATGCACCAACTCTAGCAATCTCAAAGCGATCTAACTGACTTCAAACCAAATAATAGGAGACTACACCTCTTACCATAAAAATCCTTAAATGGTGCAACCCCAATGCTAGAATGATAACTATTATTATAAGTAAACTCGATCAAAGGCAAGTTGTCACGACCCAAGACTACCCTGTAGTCCTATCACGGTGCATAGAATCTCAAGTAACTCCCAACTTACCCTTGTTACTGGCATATTCATAAGAAACTAAATATGAAAATTTAAAAGAATGAAAATGACTTAGCAGAAGCATAATCATGGAATACTAGTTCAGTATATTTTTTAACATGGTTTTGTATACAACAATTGTAATATCAATGGAATCTGAAATAGAATAGAGTGAATATAACAACTCTAATTGAGTGTCTATGAATACTCTACTAATAGTGATTATAGTTAGCGTGACATGATCCCCACTAACCTTAACAAACACATGTGAATAGAAATAAGATACTAGAACTACAAACTGACTTGAGTGATCAAAATAATAGAACTCGTCACTTTCTGACTGGAAGTTGTGATCCAACTAACTAGGATCCTGATAGTAAGAACCTGAATCTACATTCCATGAAAAATATAGGCACAAGAGGTATGTGAATTAGTACTTCGAATGTACTGAATATGAGATTTATGCATGATAATTTATAAATTTGGATATGATGAATCTAAGATGCTAAAATGAATAGAAAATTGAAATAACTGAATGTATGGTCAAAGCAATATTCTGAAAATCATCACATAAGCTTACATAACAGCCTTCGAGGAAGTCATAGAAACCTTTAAAGAAAATAGTTCTTTCATGGGATATTTACCATTAACTGACATAGAACCAAGACTTTCGAGCTTATGTGGATCCACTAGCTATGTATTTCTAAGATAATCCTACGGGGGCACATAGTTACAGATAAATAGATTGCTACTAGAGACCCGTCGTTTACTAACGGGGGAGCCTCCATCTTAATATCCTCTCGGTACTAAGTAAAATCTCAAGGGAATTAGTCATACATATAAGCATATCATCATCCATAGAAAAATACAATTAAGTTACTAATCCAAGTTAAAAACATCATAGAATAGCTCCTTAAATCTTAAATCTTGCATGTGTGAGAAAACCTTTCATCAAATCTTGATTTCTTAATATGTGAGAAAACCTTTCACAATTTCATGCATATGTGATAAAACCTTTCACAATTCCATTGATACTTATCTTAAAAGCAACCTTAGGTCATAAAACATCTTTTTCAAAAATCATGAATAGTTTTCACAAATCTTCATTAATAAATCCATAGCTTTCTGTATAAATTTATCATCATAAACATGTATCATGCATGGGTCCATATAAAATCAATTGAAAAACATGTAAGTAATTCAGATTATTTATAATAAGATTAAAATCAAAAAATTGAATCATAAAAAATAGGACCCATGGAGAATTAGATGAAATTAATTTGAAGTAAAATATACTTTCTTAAAATACTTCTCAAATAATGCACATGAAGTAAAACACTCTTTCTTGAAACTCTTTTAGAATAATGCACTTGAAATTAAGGATATTAAATTTTGTTAAAATACTTCTTGAAAATAATGCAATTGAAGACAAATACACTTTCTTGAACTCTTTCTTGAAGACTTCTTTAAAATCTTGAACATACTTTATTTGTGAAAATAATGCATCTGAAATACTACGATGAGGTTTTTAAATAACTTTGATCAGAAAGGGATTCATGTGTTATAAGAGCATAAACCATAAATCAATGATCATTAATGACATAAAGTACCATAATTTTCATGATAAAAATCAAGAATGAATGATAGGAGATAAACAGAATTCAAAATCATATCATCTTTGATAAAAACCCACCCTAGCTTTGATCTTAAAAGCATATATTGTAGGAGTAGGGCGTGAAGAAGAATAAAGTTCCTTACTTTGATAATCTTACGTACCTTAAATACTCCATGAATCTAGAAGAAGAACCGTAATTTTAAGAAGAACGATCAAGAAATTTTTTCTTGAGATTCTTGAATTAGTTTCTTAAAAACCCTATGGTCAAGGGTTAAGATTTCTATTAATAATTCATGATTATAACAAGGAATTGGACTTGGAAAGATTGAAACACTTGTAGAAGGACTTACATTGAAGAAGAATCTTAAAAAAAGATTTAAAAGAATGTTGCTTGAAGAAGAATATTGAAAAATATTTAAAAGAATCTTGTTTGGAAGTCTTATGCTTTGATTTTCTTTGGAATTTGTCTTAGGGTTTGAGAGAGGAGAAGGAGTAATTAAAAGCCGAGAATATGATTATTTAGGGAGTTATAGAAGTTAAGAAATCTGTTTTTTAGGTTTTTCTAGTGGTATATGGAGAAAAAAATTACCTTTTTTTGAAATTTTACTGCGGTCAAAACGGAACTGCACTGCATTATTTAGTTAAATAATTATAACTCTCTACTCCAAACTCGGAATGATGCAAATTTGGTGGCGTTGGATAGAAGATTCATATAGCTTTAATTTGAAAGATTATGGATGACCTAAATCTTCATGTTCTAAAAGATATGGTCATTTGAAGTTGACCAAAATAAAATCTTGTATGATAACTCAACCAATTAGGAAACTTTCAACTCATCTTTGTGTTAGAGGATTATTATTACCTTAATTAATCTCCAAATATCCTCCTACACAAAATAATTAACTTGAACACCTATGCACAATTAAGAATCATCCGATACAACCTTATACACTTATTAAGCATGATTCAGATCTTAGCTTATAATTTTTTGGGGTATTACACAAGTGATCATCCCAATTACCATTGAAGTCAATCACACAAGATCTCAACATGTCTTCTAAAGTCTGGATGGCACACTTGGGTTGTCCATCGGTCTATGGATGAAAAGTCGTGCTGAGTTTCACTTGAGTACCGAGAACTTTTTGAAATGACTTCTAAAACTTTGATGTAAATTGAGTACCTCGATTGGAGATAATGGACAAAGGCACTCCATGCAACCTTACCATTTTATGAATATAAAGCTTGGCACAATCCTCTCATGAGAATGAAGTCTTAACAAGAAGAAAGTGAGTCGATTTTTCATTTGGTCCATTATGACCCGAATCAAATCAAACTATCGACGAGTGTAGGGTAAACCCTTAATTAAGTCCATATTTAAATCTTCCTACTTCTATATAGGAAAACTAATGTCTTAATCCAAACAACCGTGTTTATGATGCTCAACTTTTACTTGTTGACAATCCGAACATTTAGCCAAAAATTTCATAATATCCTTCTTCATCCCATTCCACCAATAGACTACCCGTAAATCATAGTACATCTTGGAGGATCCCATGTGAATGGAATATGTAGAACTATGGGCTTCCATCAACATATGATTTTTCAACGCATCTACATTCGGAACACATATCAATGGCATTTTTTTGAAACAGACCTTTTCAAGTGAACTAATACTGGATCAAGTTTTTGATTAGACTTCACATCCGATACAAAAGATGATTTCAAACCATCATGGACAACAACAACATCCTCACTAGAATCAACCAAATGAACACCCAATCAGGACAATCTATGAATATCATGAACTAAATACTTCTTATAATCCTCAATATGAGTAAAACTACCTATTGGTAATCGACTAAGAGCATCCTCCACCACATACGCCTTTCCGAGATGATATATGACACTCATGTCGTAATCCCTCAACAACTCAAGCCACCTCCTTTGGCAGAGATTCATACTACAAACTCTTGTTGTCGGTAAACACATCTACATGACTACCATACAAGTAGTGTCTCCAAATCTTTAAAGCAAACACCACCACCGCTAACTCTAAATTATGAGTCAGATAATTGTATTCATGAACATTCAATTGTCTTGAATCATAAGCAATGACTTTCCAATATTGCATCAAAACACAACCAAGACTAATCCGTGAAGCATCACAATAAACCACAAAATCATTCGATCCTTCTGGTAAAGTAAAAATAATAGCCGAAGTGAGTCTATCCTTCAACTCTTGGAAACCCTTTTCAAAAGCTTCAAACCATAGAAATTTTACCTTCTTTTGAGTTAATGTCATCAATGGTGAAGCCATAGAGGAAAATCCTTCCAACCTTCTATTGTATCTGTACAACCCCAAGAAACTCTATATATCCAAAGCGGACAAAGGTCTAGGGATATTCTTAACTGCCTTTGTTTTCTTAGGATGAACTTGAATACCTTCACCAGAGACAATATGTCCATGGAAAGCAACTGACCTCAACCAAAACTCACAGTTGCTAAATTTAGCATACAAATCACGGCCCTTAAGAATTTGCAACACAATCCTCAAATGTTCAACATATTGATCCTTACTCCATGAGTAAATCAATATATCATCGATAAACACAATCACAAACATATCAAGATATTGCTTAAAGGCCCTATTCATCAAATTCAGAAATGGAACTGAGGCATTAGTAAAACAAACCAACATAACCAAAAATTCATACTGACCGTACCGAGTTCAAAAAGCCGTCTTCGGAATGTCATTCTCTTTCACCCTCAATTGATGATAACTCGACTGCAGGTCAATCTTAGAGAAGTAACTCTCTCCTTGGCATGGATAAAATAAATCATTTATCCTAGGGATAAGATACTTATTCTTAATGGTAACCTTGTTCAATTGTCGATAGTCAATACACATTCGGAGAGAACCATTCTTTTTTCAAACAAAAAACACCAGAGAACCCCCATAGAGAGATACTTGGTATAATAAAACCATTATCCAACAAATACTTCAATTGGTCTTTTAATTCTTTAAGTTCTTCCAGGGTCATACGATAGGGAAGAATAGAGATAAGCTGCATATCTAGGAGAAGGTCAATACATAAGTTTATATTTCTTTTGGAAGGAATATTGGGAAGATCATCGGGAAACACTTCCGAAAACTCATTCACTATCAGGACTAACACAAGAGTAGGGGTTTCAAAATCTATATCCCTAACCTTAACAAGATGATAAATACATCCTTTGGAAATCATTTTCCTAGATTTTAGCCAAGACACAAACTGACCCTTAAGAGCACAATTTCCCCCTTTCCTTGACATGATAGGTTCATTTTGAACCTTGAATGTGACAAATCGGGTCCTACAATATACAGAAGCATAACAAGCATGAAGATAATCCATCCCAAGAATAACATCAAAATCTATCATACCAAGCTCTACAAGATCAACATGAGTGACTCTAAGATAAACGGAAATAGGAAAGTTTCTATAGACTCTCTTAGCCATGATGGCATCACCCACCGGAGAAGATACATAAGAGGGATTAGAAAAGATTTTGGGACAAACATCAAATCTCATGGCCACATAAGGAGTAATAAATGATAAGGTAGTACCCGGATCAAGTAAAGCATAAACAGCAAGATGAACGACTTTCAACATACTGGTCACCACATCTAGAGAACCCTCAAGATCCTGACTAGCCTCAAAAGCATATAACCTAATTTTCTTTGGAGCACCTAAATCAGAAACACTAGATTGAACTTGCCTACCATCTTTTCCCTTAGTAGAAAGTAATGGTCAATCTCTCATCTTGTGACAACTCTTTCCACACTTAAAGCGACCATCCATACTGGATCAACATTTTCCATCATATTTCTTGCCACACAGAATGCAAGTGGAGATACAAGATCCACTACCACCATTTCCTCCTTGAGGCTTAGTGTTAGACACCATATATTTGTTGATCTTAGGATCTGGAGCATTAGAGGAACCTTAACCAAAGAACTTTTTTGAGAATTGAGGACGCCATTGTCCATCGGACTTAGAATGAGAAACATCACCATCACCGACCTTTTCCCTCTTAGACTCTTTTGCCCTTTCCTTGAGCTTTTCCTCTTCAATTTGTTGGGCATGTATAATTAACTGTCAAATATCTCTCTCTTTGTACAACATTGCGGTACGACATTATTTGACAATCAAGTCAAACACACCCGACACAAAATTAATCACTGTTACCCTAGCATCAGCTACCATAGTTGGATCATACTTAGCTTATTGAGTGAACTTCAAAGAATACTCTTTCGACTCATATTTCCTTAGCAGAGGTTAATGAACTCAAGAACTTTCGCTTCTCTCATTTCAAAAGGAAAGAAATGATCAAGAAAAGCTCCCTTAAATTTCTCCAATTCAAAACGACCCAAATCAACCACCCTCTCACTCTTTCATTGTTCAAACGACACTTGAGCAACACCCTTGAGTTGATAAGCGGCCAAATTTCACCGTCTCGATCGTAGACAATCCCATAATACCTGCTATCTAGTGAACCTCATCACTGAACTCTGGAGGATCCTCATCAATCTTAGAACCATGAAATTTTGGAGGGTTCATCCTAGTAAAGTCCCTTTTCCTGCCTCCCCCGGACCCATATTTGGGTTCATAGGAACATTAGCCTCTCTATTAGCTTGGGCCTTCATAGCTTAATTGTCACGATCCAAGGGTACCCCGTAGATGTAACATGGCGTATAGAACCCCGAAGGACTTCATACAAGCCACTTAGCTCTCATAACATAAGAAATAGAACAATAAGAGTAAAACAATAGTCCAAGTCTAAATGAATTTATAAAATGAAAAGCTGAAGTCTAAACTCATGTATTATCATAGCCATCTAATGCAATCGAATGAAATTGGGCCTAGCCCATACATCATGTTCAAAACGAAATACAAGAAATAAACTAAGAAGATAAAACTCCATCCTCGAACCATGGGAACTAACCAAAGCTCGGGAATATCTCAAGTCAACCTCTAGCCACGAAAATCTGAAACCTGACTGTCGGACCCTACATTTGGGGAAAATGTAGGCTATAGTATGCGTTAGTAAAAAAAATTGTACCAAGTATTATAGCCATGCATAAAACATTTAAAACATTTAAAACATGATAAAAGGGACATTTCATTTCATAATATGCAATTGACCAAGCTAAACATGATATAAAAGCTTTATAAAACATAAGTCATAAAATCAAGGTCAATGCAAGGTAATTTCATCTTTGAAACCTTTGAACTCATGTGAGATACTTCTTGAAGTAACCTTAGTTCATTATTACTTGTCGGGAAATTAGCCTTAACCGACATGAGACCATGTAAGATATAACATGATCATCTGGTGTCTCCCACACTGAAAAGGGTCGTTCTACTTGCCTAAGGTAGAACCGTGAACATTTAACTTAAGTGGATCCACTAGCTATCAACCTATGGGGGGAAGATAGTTTATGGGATAAGGCGATTGCTACTAGAAACCCGACATCTACTACGGGAGAGCTTTCATCTCATGAGATTACTTTGGAAACCCGGCCTCTACTACGGGAGAGCTTCCATCACACTATCAATATCCACTCGGTGGTAAGCATAATTTCCCACGGAATAATCATTTCTTACTTGACTTCATTACTCATGAAAAGGTGTCCCTTGGACAACCAATCCAAGCTAGTTCATTAGGATAGCTCTTACTCTTGATTCATTTAGGTGAGAAAACCTTTCAACCTAAGAATCCTTTCTATGTGAGAAAACCTTTCACATCATGTTAGTTATGTGTTTATGAGAATGTCCTTTCAACAACACAACAACATCATTGGTACTTTACTCTCAAAGCACCCTTAATACATTAGCATAAATCTCTTAATCAATGCATAAGTCCAGAATTTACCTCTTGAGGTCAATATCCACTTTCAATCATAAACTCTTAGTAAACTTGGGTTAGATATGGATTTCATCATAAATACATGTAAACCTAGTAATACATGCTCAATTTCATAAAACACTTGCTTTATACTCAAAATCCCTCATCATATGATTCACAACTTGAAAACATAGGGATTACATGGGTTCATGGGCGAATTCATCATAAAAGCATTGAAATTCAACGGTTCATGAATAGAAGATCATAATTCAATCATTTAAATCAATAATGATAAGAATCCATGCTAATTGAAGAAAATCTTAACTAAAATGGGGAATTCTACCATTTGAAATAGAGAGATTTAGGAACTCCATGGATGGAAGGAATCCATGGATGAAAACTACCATACCTTAACTCCAAATCCTAGCCTTCAATGGAGGAATTGGAAGTTACCAGTGTCTCTACTATAATCATAATCTAAACGAGATCCAGACAGTAAATGGTTTAGCTATGCAGGCTAACAAGTAACGCCATTAACATGGCTCTGATACCATTTCGAGAATCTTAAGTGCGGAAAGTAAAGAGAGAATATAAATTAAGAACTCACTTTATTATATTGACATCAGTAGAGACACTGGTAAGTTCATGATGAAATTACAATGAAAGCTAAGAGAGATTTTCTTCTTTGAGAGAAATTTTCGGATTTGCCAGAAGCCTGATTTCATATCAAACTTGCTGTAAAGATTGGATTTATAAGTTCTTTTTAAAAGATCTCTTTTATTGGGGATTGGATATCTAATCCATTTTAATGCAGTGTTTAACGGTTTATAATTAATAACTAGTCTGGGAGAACCTCTTTCTTTCTCCGCTGCGTTATTAACATAAAAGGCTGAACAACTCCAAGGGGATTTTGAGGGGCGTATAATTTTATTTTTTAAAAGAGTGGTGATCTCTTTCTTACAAATTTCCATTATTTCCTGATTCATCTGGATAGGCCTTGCTTTAGTAGTAATGGCTTGTTCATTGAATCCGTCAATATATGGTAAATCCACAATATGTCTTTTACGCTCCCAGAAGGCGTTAGGAAAATCTGAAAAAATTTCTTTAGTGAAAGTGTCCTGAAGTTTGGCAATCTTAGTTACCATCTCCGGGATTTTTAAAATTTGTTCAATTTTTTTTATTTTTATATCATCTTTCAAAAGTGAGATTTGTTGAGAAATCAGATTGAGTTTGAAAACTGTATTACTTTGTAGACGAAATCTTTCTTCAGGAGAAATAACTTTGATAAAAGGGAAGGAAATATATTTTCCTAAAATGGTGGTGCGTATAGCATCTAAATCTGAAATATAAGGTTTTATTTGGGTAAAATAAGGTATTCCCAAAATAATTTCTTCGTTAATATCTTTAGTAATAACAAAATTATTAACAAGGCAAATACCATTATTGCAGAAGTGAGCATTAGGCAATTTGAAGTCTATTTGAATTCTTTCACCTGTAGCTCCAAATAACCTGGTAGTACCTTTCTGTAGGTACTTAGTAGGGATAAGTCCTTCTACGATGCAGTTTCTATCTGCTCCGCTGTCTAACAAAGCAATTTTGTTAAGAACAAGATTATTATTAATAACTAATTTAATAAGAATGTGAGAGCTTTGGGGTTTGACTCTGGAGAGAACCCCAATTCCTGCATCTTTCTCCTTTTGATAAGGGTCATTATCTGTATTTTCTTCTTCAGAATCTTCATGAGATTCATATTGGTTTGGAAGATGTTCTTTTCCCGAAGTTCCTTCTTCGGGAATAGATGTCCTTTTAAGAACTTATTCTGTTAAGGCATCAATTTCAATTTTGTGAAGTCTGGTTTTGACTTCTCTGATTTCATCTTTTAGTTGGTTGATTTCAACTCGAAGATCATTAATAGAAGGTTCTTCCTTCTTGTCAAATCTTTGCATGATTTGCTTCATGCTAAAAGGGACAATCTTGGGTTTTTCTGGCTTTTGATGAGTGACAAGTCTTTGCAACTCAAGGAGGTATTTTCTCTTTGCCTCTTCATCTTGAATATGATCGATGGTGGCAAACAGGGTCTCAGCTGCTTCGCTAGAGAGAACGCTAACAGTTTTACTGTCACAGTAGCAAAATGCTCCATTGCAGTTACAATCAGAAGATTCTTCTTCCGACTCTGAATCTTGTGCGACATTGATAAATTCTTCGTCGCTTTCATCTTCTGAGGTTGACTTTTCGTCTTCAGATTCCTCTTCTTCAATTATAGAGAAGAGTTTAGACTTGGTTTCTAAATCAATATTAAGAAGATTGATTCTTTTCTTTTTCTTCTTATTTCTTGGACATTGGTTTTCCCTGTGGCCCTTTTTACCACAAGTCCAACATTCATCCATAGGAGTGTCTTTAGAAGGTTTCTTGAACCTCTTGGTTTTTCTTTTATCCTTGGTTTCATACCGGGATTTAGATCCTTTCTTCTTTTCGTAGCTAGATTTCTTTTCTAGCTTGGTCTTTTGAGACAAAGGAGGAGAGATCTTTGGGAAACCAAAGTCCTGACAAAAACTTCCTAACTCCGAAGATGAAAGCTTGTTATCTTTCTTAAGCTGTTCTTTTAGCTTAAGGTCGGTGCATAATTCCATTGCAACCATATTGATGATGCTAACTATATCACCATAAGTAAGATGATTATAAGGAATTTTTCCTTCACATCTATCTTTGATTTTTGTTCTGACTTTCTCTCCGAATAACGGGGGAAGTCCGCTTATTAATCTTTCTTTCCAAAATTCATTGTTACAGTCCTCTTGTATCATAACCTTTGCTATGAATACGTCTTTATACCATTTAAAATCTATCAATTTCTTGCAATGCAGATTGTTGAGGATTTCTAAGCTCCTATCCTGGAACAGTTTTGACTCACCAATAAAGTGTTTGGCTATGCTGTATAAAAGGGTGGCGGTTGCATCTTCTACTACTTCTTGAGTAGTAACTTGATTTTGTCCTTCAGTTTTTACAACTGACCTGCTGATGATAGCATCTTGGATGCTAAGCTTATTTTCTTCAGTGAGATAGTTATCCCACCAATGCTTAATCATACCAGTAAATCCTGAAATGATGATACTGGCAGCTTGCTTGTCTGAGCTTCCTTTGAGCTTATAAGCAGTAATGGCAATTCCCATTTCATGCAGTTTATTATAAATTTGATGCTCTGCAAGACCATCAATATTCCATTCCGTGATGTCTGTTCCTGCATGGGAGGAGGTGGTCAAGAATGCATTTTCTTCGAACTGCATGTCCGGAAATGAAGGACGGGTGTAGTAATTCTTCTTGTTATGATATCGGTCTTTGCCGACATATTGAATCTGTTCCTTAGATTCATTAATAACTCCAATCTTGTTTTCTGGAGGTGGATTGGTAAGGTTTAACCTTCTAAGTTGCTCGCTTATTCTTTCAAGGAGATCCTTGGAATTACTGAATTCATCAGTAAGGGTTGGGTAAGTTTCTCTGGAAAATTCAGGGAGTCTAAAGATAGAGTTAGTCTCTATGCTAGGGTTAACCTTAGAAGAGCTGGATATGTTCCCAAGCGAGAGGGTTCCCTTTTGTTTAGAACCTTGGATCTGGTTGGCTACCACATGAAGGAGTTGGTTGGTATAATTGTTTTTCTCGAAGATTTTATTCACTTCGGCACAACTGGTATAGAGGATTCCTTTTCAATTTTTCTCTTGAAGGGAGAGGCTGAGATGATTTCCTTTCTATAAGGGATACTTATTCCTTCTAAGGGGGAATGGTAGATTCAACAACTTGGTTTTGGGTGTACCATCTGTTGATAAGGACATTAAGAGATTCCTTTTGGTTATCCAATTGTCCTGAGTATTCGAACAATTTAAAGAACTCGATTTCGGTTCTATATCTTTCCATATCCTTAAACCATTTATCTCTAAATGCAATTCTTTGCTCTAGAGGAAAGGTGGCTTTGTACCACTCTACATTTTTCTGGTTTTCTGGAAGTTTCCACAACCGATTGATCTCTTTTGTGTTTATCTTGTAGGTATCTCCAGAGGTTAGGACTCCAATAGAGTCTCTTCTCTCCTGATAATCAGGTCTCATTTCACTGCGAGAGGGGCTACTACGATTGGTAGTTTGAACAGGTTTATAATAGACCTTAGGAATGGTTTTGGAGAAATCTACTCCACGAATTTTAACCGAGTTGATGGGAGAATCCGAATTGCTCTCAACTTCTACTTCCTCCGGGGAAATTTGTTCAGATTTTCCTAACGCCTTCTGGGAGCGTAAAAGACATATTGTGGATTTACCATATATTGACGGATTCAATGAACAGGCCATTACTACTAAAGCAAGGCCTATCCAGATGAATTAGGAAATAATGGAAATTTGTAAGAAAGAGATCACCACTCTTTTAAAAAATAAAATTATACGGCCCTCAAAATCCCCTTGGAGCTGTTCAGCCTTTTATGTTAATAACGCAGCGGAGAAAGAAAGAGGTTCTCCCAGACTAGTTATTAATTATAAACCGTTAAACACTGCATTAAAATGGATTAGATATCAAATCCCCAATAAAAGAGATCTTTTAAAAAGAACTTATAAATCCAATCTTTACAGCAAGTTTGATATGAAATCAGGCTTCTGGTAAATCCAGATTTCCGAAAAGGATAAATATAAAACTGCTTTCAATGTCTCGTTTGGACAATTTGAATGGAATGTCATGCCTTTTGGGCTTAAGAATGCCCCTTCAGAATTTCAAAACATTATGAATAATATCTTTATTTCAATCAGTAATTTCTCGATTGTCTATATTGATGATACTCTGATATATTCTGAGGACATCGATTCTCACTTTAAACATCTAAATGTTTTCTTCAATATTGTTAAGCACAATGGCCTTATCATCAGTGCAAAGAAGATTAAGCTCTTTCAAACCAAAATCAGGTTCCTCGTCCATGATTTATATCAGGGTACTTATACTCCTATTTGCAGGGCCATAGAGTTTTCTGACAAATTCCCAAACATCATTACAGACAAAACTCAATTGCATAGGTTCTTAGGAAGCCTTAACTATGTTGCTGACTTCATCCCGAAAGTCAGACAAATCTGTAAACCTCTGTATGATAGATTGAAAAAGGATCCCCCTCCTTGGAAAAAGGATCACACCTCTGCTGTTATCAAAATCAAGAAGTGGTCAAAACCCTTCCTTGCCTTGGGATTCCTAACCCAGAATTCTTTATGATTGTTGAGACCGATGCTTTAGATATCGGTTATGGAGGAATCCTTAAACAGAGAAAATCCCCTCCATCTACCGAACAACTAGTTCGATACACCTCTGGAGTATGGAACTCCGCTCAGATGAATTATAGCACTGTTAAAAAGGAAATCCTTGCTATAGTCCTTTGCATTACTAAATTTCTAGATGATTTGATTAACAAAGAATTCTTGCTTAGAGTAGACTGCAAATCTGCTAAAGACATCTTGCAAAAGGATGTTAAAAATCTTGTCTCTAAACAAATATTTGCTAGATGGCAGGCTTTATTATCCAGCTTTGATTTTCAAATAGATTTTATTAAAGGAGAAAATAATTCTCTCCCTGATTTTCTAACCAGAGAATTCTTACAGGGAAAATCATAAGGCCAGGACATCGGCCACCCGGAAGCACAAGGCCAAGCGGACCGCAGCCCGCTAAAGCCCCAAATAAAACTCCCGCAGGACCGTTTACGGCAAATTCAGAATTCAGGCTCAGACCCGAAGTACACTTTAACCGTTTTTCAGCCTTGGCCCAACTGCCACCCATCAACCCGGCCAAATTCCCTGAGCTACCTTCAAGTAGCACTTCAAATCTTTTAATTTTAAAGAAACCCTTCCAAAGGGATCCAGAGCCCAGCTCTTCATCACCATCGGGAAAACTCAGATTCTCCCAGGTTCAGACTTGTGACAGTTACACCATGAAAACTCCTGACAGTTTTGCAGCAGCAGTATCACCTGCAGCAACCCCACCAGCCCAAGAAAAAGACAAAAAAAAAATTGATCTTATTTCTTTACAGGGTTCTCCCATCCTTGCACTCGACAAGGAATTTGAGGCTTACGAAATTAAGCACCTACTAAAACCCCTGTACTCCAACAGGAACTATGTTGATAAAAACGATGCCTTCAAGACAAGGAGATACTATGAATTTATCCTCGTAGACACAGGTTCTATTGAAATAGAACATGAATTATCAGATAAAACAGACCAGGATAACATTGCCTATTCAAAGTTCACTATTAAAAAGATCCTCTCACCCTTTGAATGGAAAGTGAGTCACTTGTTAACCCCCATTAATCTCTCAAGGAAATACAATCCTTAGACCTATAATTGGTTTGACTACCGCGATGCGTGGTTCAACTTTTTATACCTAAGACCAACCACACACACTTGGTTTGTTAAATATTGTCCGAAGGTGGCATCATCTGTTATCCCCAGGTGGTTCTACGAATGGTGGAGCTGTTTCGGAGGAAACCAGCTCGTTCTACCTAGAAACTTTGCAGAGAAATTTCATCAGTTTCAACTAGATGAAGACATCGCTTCTCTTCCAGAACATATTAAATTATGTAAATATTTTATCAAAAAACGTATTTCCTACATTATTAGCTGGACTTTTATTACTGCAGATTTTGACAGGATCAAATATCTGTCGAGAGAAGTTCGTATCAAAGGCTGGTCACCAGCAAAGAAGGAAACTCCTCAAATCACAAAGAGGAATTCCCCATCTTCTTCCAAACAGTCGCCATCCAAGAGTGACTTAAGAAAAAGGTTAGAAAAGGCTCTCTCAGAGCTCGATGAAAAGGTTGATGAAACAGAAATCCAACAATTACTGGATGAGACTTCATCTCTCAGCGATGACAATGGGGATATGCTAAATCCCAAAGCCTTGGCTCAGTCTTATCTTAATCCATTCGATTAAAATTAGTCCTAGTTGAGGTTATTAAAAATCGGAATAACTAGTCTTTCAGATAGAGATCCAAAAGGATCGGAATTATCTAGAAAGAGATAGAAGAGTCTCAAAGAAGATGGAATTTCTATCGATTAATAAATCAGAAGGGACCCAGCCACCGAAAGTATTCTGGACTA